>WAAG01008800.1:1145-41846 GCA_013390105.1 Tichodroma muraria | reverse complement strand
GAAGAAGAAAGAAAAAAAAAAAAAGGCAGGCAGGCAAGCAAGCAGTAGTGAAAGTGCCACCATGTTGTTCTATTTTAAAGCCTGCTTGCCTGCAGTTTCGGATGCAGGCAGGGGAGGAGACCCCTGGGTCAGCCCACTGCCGCCTGCCCGGCCGCTGCGGTGTGCGTGTGCCTGTGTGAACTTATTGTTTTATCCTCACGTCACCTTTCAGCCTGTGCCGCCCGCCCTCCCTCCGTCCCCGAAATCTTTGATTAATAAGTTTGCTTGCTTTTTATACCCCACACATGTGGCGCATCTGGAGCAAGGCGTGCCTCCGCTTTCTTGTTGGTTTTTTTATCTCCCTCTCTATCTATACGTGCGCGTTATTTTTTTATTTTTTTTTCCCTACTTTACTTGCGACTGCCATGGCAACTGTTACATGTTTGGCAAAAAGCTTACGGAGAAGAAAAGGGGCTCAGCGCTCAGCTGGCAGATGTCCAGTGTAATCATGCTGCAGCGCCGAAATGAGGCCTTTGGCCGGCTGCCGAGCTGGGGAGAACAAAGATGTCAGTTCCCCGTGTTGGCGGCGGCGCTTGTTTGGCACCCTTATATGGTTTCCCAGAACTCCTCGCCTTGGCGGCTTTCCATTCCCTTTAGGGCAGCAAACAGGATTAGCACACACAGACTTGTTTTTCTCTTTTCTCCTCCAACTGTTCCAATGACATCATCCCTGCTGCATTCAGCTGCCAGCAGGGTGACTTTGGGGGTGGATTTTTTTTTTTCCCCTCTTAAAAAAACCACCACTGCGCACACACCAGCAAGCACGATGATTTAGGTAATGCTTGCACACCTTTCTTGTTAAATCAAAGCCTCCAAAGTGCACAAATCTCAGGCTAACCAAGCCAGATGCACTGCATTTTTTTCTCCTCTTTTTTTTTTTTTTTTTCTGG
Source organism: Tichodroma muraria (assembly GCA_013390105.1). Classification (NCBI taxonomy): domain Eukaryota; kingdom Metazoa; phylum Chordata; class Aves; order Passeriformes; family Sittidae; genus Tichodroma; species Tichodroma muraria. The sequence goes on along the minus strand of WAAG01008800.1, from coordinate 40,917 downwards.
TCTCATAATTGAATTCCTGCAAGATAAAAATCTCCTTTTCCTCAGTAGGCTGTAATCAGTGCCTGAAGAGCTGTGGTTTCCAACTGCCCTCGTCATGTGCTTCCTTATGAAATTCCACAGAGAAATCTTCTTGGCTTGGGTGCCGATTTAAAGGGCCCTGGCATGGGATGCAGCCCCCGTAGGTCTCCCAAAATCGCAGGGCTGCGACCACTCAGCCTGGGGTGCAGTGGTGCACGGGGGCCCATGGGGCTGCTCTGGGAGCAAGTGTAGGGGGCAAGCCCTGTCTGTAAGGGAAGGACTTTGCTCAGGAGAGTTTTTGGCTGCTTTTTGTTGCACTCATGGGGAGTGAGGACAAAGATGTACAGGAGAAACCGTTGAATTTTCTGCCTTTTCCCTCAAAGTCCAGACCTGTTTTCAGCTCCTGGACATCTTCTATCCTGGACATTTTCCTCTTTCCACCTGGTCTCTTTGCCAACCAAATAACAGAGTCATGCCCCATTCCCAAGGGAGCCCCAAGGGGTGCCAGCATCTCCCCCCACCAGGAGGTGGGCAGCCCTTGGTGGGGAAGCCGAGGCCAGCTGGGGCAGCAGGGCTGCCTCCCCACTCCAGCACCTCCTTCCCTCCCGGCAGCGCTCCTGTTTTCCTTGGCGCAGGCCACAGGATGTGATGCTTGTTTCCTCCTGTTGATGCAGACGCAGGGAAGGGGCCCAAAGGGGATGGTGGGCTTTGCATGAAGTGTTGCTCAGTGATGGAAAAGCTCCCCAGCTCAAGGCTTGCCACAGACCACTGGATGTTAGTCAGCATGGGAAGAGCTGGCCAGTCCAGTTCCTCATTGGGTTGTTCAGTTTTTCCACTGCAGAGGTGGGCAGACAGACAGATGGACAGACAAATGTAGACAGCAAAGCAGGGTTGCTAGGAAAGCTTTATGTAAGCGGCTCTCGGCCGGCAGCTGACAGTGCAGCAAGTGTTCAGCTCCCAGAGCTCCACATCAAACCTGGCAGCACATCAAAACCTCTGTTTCATAACCACTAGAAATAGGATTTTCTAACAGTGCCAAGAGGACTCGCCTTGTTGTGCAGGGACCTGGGATTTTACCAGTTGTTAATGGTTAACTAGTCAATGGCCTAAAAATTTCTGTAGTGCCCGTCCTCATGATGAAGTACATGATTTTACCAGGCGCTGCTGCCATGCCACCCTGGTCCACCTGTTAATAACATAACTCTGGAATTACTTAGCAATTAACAGCAACCAAATAATTACAGAATCAGCTGTCAGGAGAGAAGCCATGATGCCGTGAGTGACTTTCCCAGGATGGGAACTGCCCTCCACTGGGTGTGTAAGCCTGGCTGTGGAGGGACCAGGGCTCGAGGTGGGGCTTCCCCAGGGAAACACAGATGTCCAGAGGCCGAGATTTCATGGGAAGCAGGAGGCACCGAGAAACAAAACTGATGTACCTCAGTCCTGACACCTTAACCCCCATGCAGTGGCAACCCTCACCTGCCCACTCCAACTAAAGAGGCTGGGCTGTATCCGGGCTCCTCTGGCTCCCTCCTCTGAGTGAGCAAGGCAAGAATCAGCTGTGCTTTACAGTGCAAGACAGCTCCTGAAGGGCTTTGCAGAGCACGGTTGGGGCTTTGGCTGTGGGGAAGGGGCTTGCTGCAATGCCGGAGGGCAGAGAAACCAGAGTGCTGCTCGCATTCCCTGCCTGCTTGCAAAAAACCCCAAGAGCCGCTCGCCGTCTCTGCTCCTGGGCACCAAAGGAGATGGTTGTGTGCTCCCACTCAGGCCTCTCCCCATCCTGGCTCCATGCTGAGATGTGCTGATGGCACAGGAAAGGCACTTATATTTTTTTTCAGACAATTGAAAAAGCACTGAGTGCATTAGATACATAGATTCATGGAGATGGAAAACACTCAAGCATTCATCTTATTCACTACTCTCTTCTTGCTGATGAAGAGTTATCCCCTCTTGGACATGATCCAGTATTTTGTCCAGCCTTATTTCCAGTGATTCAAGTGATGGGGCTTCCTTTGGGAAACTTCGTCACTGCCTAATGCACTTTGCTGTTAGGAAGTGCATCTTACCCTGCATTTGGCTTCAGCAGTTTGTCTCTAGGCTCTAGGCTTGCTTCCCAATATGCCAGCTGCTTGTGAGCTCACGATTCTTCTAGGCAAATTAGATGTCTTGGTCTCACTTCACTATCTCTGTAGGTCAGTCTTAATCCTTTAATAATTTACTTCTTTCCTCTTCTTGTCGCCATCTGCCCCACATTGGCCTGGTTCTGCCATACATGGGCAAAGTGTCTCTGGGTGGAGAAATCTCCCTGGTGCTGGACTGAGGCTCTGTGGGCTGTGACAGCAGTGGCTGCCCGACAGCTATGTGCTTCTCCAGTTCTGGGACAGGGAGTGTGAGCTCAGTGGCTGGCACAGGAAAACACAGCTGGAGGGATGCTCTATTTAACATCAACTACTAATGGCCCGAAGGGGTTGTTCTGGCCAAGTAGGACTGCTGAGGCATGGAAACACCCTGGCTACATGGAGCCTTTCCTCTGGCCATGCTCTCTGCATAGGAGCAGGAGAGAGGTTTGGGTGAAGGAACTTCTCAGTGCAACTCCAGAAGGGCAAACAGCCAGGTCAGTTTGAGCAGGGCATTCTTGATCCTGTCCCTCCGAGGAGCATCACCAGGTCAGTTACTGGATGCCTTATGGTCAGCTGGGTGCCTGAGCTGGATGGCATCCTGCGTAGTCAAAATAGCTGGATTGGCCCAAGTTATGTCTCTGAGGGTACCTCATGTCGAGCAGTCTCTTTTCCTCCATCACATTGACAAAACTGGTGTGAGCACCCCTTGTCTTTCACGAAAGTTACGGTCTGCAGCTGATTCTCACGTCATTGTCCTCCTCTGTTTGGAGGTGCAGGAGTGTCCCTGTTCCCCACCCACCACCTTGAACTGATCCCAGAGGAATACATTTTTGTTGTCACATTCCAAGTCCCTTTTTGTCCTCTCACCCCATTTCCTTTCTTTTGTGTCCCTGTACTTGCAGCTCCTTGATACGGAGCCAAAGGGGCCACGAGCGCCTCCGCCCTGTGCTCCCAACCGCAGCAGGGGCCAGTCCCGGCCCCTGGCTCCCCGCTGGCTTCTTGCGTCCCCTCGCACACCGCACCCCCTCTGCCTCAGGCACTGGTCACAGGGCGCAGCTTGGCCTGGGTCAGATGCCTGCATTCCTCCTCGCCCTGGGACCCAGAGCTCTTCCTCTCTTTTTGTTTCCTTTTGTTTATGGTACTCAATCCAGCTCCCAGGCCATGCGCAAATGCTCTGCTCTTGGCCAAGTTGCATTCCTTTCAAGGGAGATTGCACAAGAGTTCAGGGCTGGTGCTCCGAGCCAGGCCTGCTGGGCTGGATGTTTTGTTCTCTCGGCCCCGGTCCTGCTGGAGGACCTGCTGGCATGAACTCCCGCCAAAGCGGAGTCAGCAGGATGCCTCTCGGCCTGCCTGGCTGGGAGGAGCCAGGGCAGCAGCCCTGTGAGGTCAGGGACAGGCTTTGCAAATTCAGTTAAAAAAAAAAAAAAAATCGTAAAAGAGAGCAAGTTGGTTTGGTATGTTTTGCTCTTTGTTAAAACCATGTGGATTGATGGTAAACCCAGCTTCCTTCAGGTATAAATATTCCTGTTCCAGTCTCACACTGGGGCTGGGCAGTAAAAGCTGTACTGGCTGTGGTAGAGGGGCCAGGCTCTGAGTGGTGAGGAAGGCTCTGGCAAGCTGAAATAGCGCCCTCGAAGTCAAAGGGGGTGAGGTGGTGGGGGGCTCTGATGGTGCACAGCTATGCTTGTGTCGGGGAGCCTGAACCTCCTTCCCTTGGCTCGGAGCTGGGGTTCGCAGTCTGGCTGGCCTTTGGTGAGGGAAAGCACTTACTACCCCTTGACTCTCAAGCACAGCTTGTATATCAAGTGATGTGGAATCCTTGCTCCATGGGTTTAAAAAAGCTGCAGACGAGTAGCAAAAAAGCCCTTTTAGTTTGTTTTTATTTTAATGGTTCTTACCTTTTTTTGAAGGCGGGTTTGTTATGTTTGTTTTTTTGGTCTGTCTTTGTTGACCTTGTCAGTAAAGATATCAGCAAAGAGATGATATGGGAATACTTGGAAGAATCAAACCTATCTTCACGAGCAGGCTGCAGTAGTGTGGACCCTGTGAGAGTTAGCTGACCTGCTGAGCCTCTGTCAATTATTTTTGAAAAATCATGGGGAACGTGAAGCTTGAGGGCACAGGAGGTTCCTCAGCAGCTTGTGCTGAGATGTTGAAGTGCCTCGGGACACCCATTGCCATCACAACTAAGAAATTTTGTTTACTTTCCTGACACAGGACCTCCCTGCTTTGAAGGAATTTGGAGTGACTTAAAATCCCTTGGCAAATCTCTGTCTTTCTCAGAGGTGGGATTCATCTCAGCTGACTGTAGAAGTGTGAAAATCACACAATGATGCAAGCTAATCATCCTTTCTCTCACAGCATAAGGAGCAACAGGCATCTCATACACACATATATACATATATATGTATATGTTCAGTGGGGCAAATCTCTTGCTGGAAGTGCCCACCTCCTCTGTGGAACATAATGTGAGCCTGGGAGTTTTGGTTAGCCATAGATGTCCACTTTAGCGAAGACAAGCACTAAATGATATGTCCTGCCCTGGAGAACAGGCTTATTTTTGGTCCTTTGGAGCTGCAGAGGAGGTGCTCAGTGACTTACGGTGGCTATGCAATGACACACAGTTCTTTCTCTGGCTCCTAGGTTCTAGCACAGCTTCTTGGCTTTTGGCAATCTCATCAAAAACCCTGATGAATGCAAAGATGCAGCTCCTGAATTATTCTCACTTCCACCAGTTTCATTTGAGAACATACTTTACAGTTTAACGTAATGCTGATAAATGATATGACAACGATAAATTTTCATTTTATTTAAAGTTGTTTATCATCCATATCTGTTATGGAAAGTCATCAATTATGCAAAAAGCATGAATGTTTAAAAAGCCTCTAACGTGTCTCTATTTATGGATTGTATGTTGTGTATTCTTGACTCCTTGCTTGTGCACACACTGGAGAGGCTCCTCCATTAAGTATCACTTTTGCACAAAGAGCCTGAAAAATGGAACTTGACAGGGGGATCTTAGACAAGCTGGAGGCTTGCTGCAAAATGTGACAGAGCCATAAAAATTCCACATTCTTGGGAAAATCCCTCAATGCTTGAAGCTGTGTCTGAATCAGAGGAGCAGTGAACTAGATGGATGCAGTGTATCTGGGGTCAAAAAGCCATGCTCTGTGGCTTGCCTGAAGTCACCTTCCATAGCTTTGCCAGGGCCTCTCAGTGAAGGAGAAATAAATGAGTCCTTCATAAGCTCTCATTAGCAGAGGGGTCCACACTGTTCACAGCCCAGTGATTTTTCCAGTCTGTGGTCTTTCCTAAAAGCCACAGGAACCGAATCCCAACAACTGGCGCGTGTGTGGAAACTTGTGCAGAAACTTGTGGCTTGCAAAGTTGTGCTCCTGCTCTGGAGTGAGGGAGCAAGATGGATGAAATGGCTGACATGTCATAAGTCAGATGAGCAATACTGCTCATTTCTGAGTTTGCACAGCAAACTCTTTGCTGCTAGGGAGGGCCAGATTCTGCTCCACGCAGTGTCTTTGGAGCCACCATTAAGACCAGTGTAAATGGCAGCTTGTTTTGACATGCGCATTAAATCACAGGAATGGGGAGCTTTTAAGGCAAGGAACACAGGTCAGGGAGCGAATATCAAACAGAGACTGTAAAGGAGTTGAAGATGCTGGCATCTTGAATCTCTTCTTTCTTTCCTTTCAAGATGCTAGAGGGACAAAAAGCGTTAAAGTAAGGAAATTAGATCACAAAACCCAAATTAACTAAACAGCACCGTCCTGGCCTGATGCTGATCTCACACATGGTGTGCCAGTAAATCCCAAGGAACCCAGCACACATCTGGGTGTTTCTGGGGCAGCTCTGTCTATTCAGGCCTGCCAGGGTGTTGGAGGGGGCCCGCAGCTGCCAGAGCACTCAGCAGCGTGTGACAGGAAAGGGAGAGCTTTCTCACACGTCCCGCACAAGAGGTTGATTGTGGGGATTGCTGACGGGTGACCTCCCTGTGCCACCGGGGCTGGGGCTGCTGGTTCCTCTGGCACAGGCACCCACCAGGAGACCTGCTGCTCTTGCATTACAATGCCTGCAGCGTTTTAAGTGTCCTGTATCTGCTGAAGACTCAGGTACTTAAACATCTCCCCGAAGTAATTAGTTGTGTTTTTAAATTACTTACAACCTATGTAGTGCTGTAGGGGATGTGACATAGGAGGAAGCATGAAGCCTGCAGAGTGGGAAGTACGGTGGCATATGCTGTTTTTAAACATGCCACACAAGGTCACCTCCACAGTATCCCCGCACCCAGCACCAGTGTCTGCCGCCTGCCTGCCCTTCATGGCGCCTGGTGGTCTTTGCCATGAAATCTTTAATTTTCTTTCATTCTTCCTTCCTCTTTGCTGCCATCAGGAGATACCCTTTACACTGCCATCAAGAGATACCCTTTACACTGCCATGCACCTTTAAGCCAAATAAGCAATAACACAAGAGAGGACTTGCAGCCATTGTGCCTTTTAGCAGAGTGCATGAAAGGCCTGGGATCAAAGGCTGGCTACATCCAGCACTAGAAGGGTTGCAGTGACACATTAGTAGGACTTTTTTTTTTTCCCTTCCAGTTCAAACAGCCACACAAATTTTCCATTTTCAGCTTCTATTTTTTCCCTAGGTTCATGGGATGAAGATGAATGCCCTCTGAATCCTGGCTTCTTCCGTGGCAGACACCGCTCTCATTGCTTTTGTCCTGATCCAACCTGGCTGTCACAAAGCTCTCTGTGGCTCTTCTACCCAGTGCTCTGACTGTTGGGCTGGTCCAGAACAGCTCTACCAGAGCTCTACCTTTTGCTTTACAGTCACGAGCAAATTATTTTCTCTTGTGCCATACAGAGAAATGTTATTGTGTTTTCGTAGCTTTCTCCTGTACATGGTGATGAAGGGAGAGAGGTTCCCTTGAGCGACTCCCCATGGCACTCAGCATCTCAGTACCGATCTCTGCATGTCAGCATCTCTGTTTTTCATGTCCTCTGCTGGACACACTCTTCAGGGCTTCCTGGGATCATGCTTGTCTTTCCATAACTGCATCCTATTGGTGCCCAAAATAATTAACTACCAGCATGTCCTTTTCCCCTTCAGCCAGTTCCAGACGAGTTCCTAGTTCACAGCGTCAGTTCTCGCTGTTAATCCATAAACTATAACCTTTACATTGGGTACTGTTCATCGTAATTAGATTTCTATAACAAAATGTTATTTCCTGCAGTTAAACAAGACTTGCCTTACTTAAACAGCCAGCCCCAGGTGACCTTTAGTTGTAACCTTCATGTTAAAGCTCTGTGCTTGCACGCTGTTCTCTCAAAGCCTCCAGTCCACCACACCGTAGCCTGTACTTATCTTGACATGACACGTTAGCAATCAACCGTAGCTCTCTGGCAGTAAGACCCAGATTTGTCCTGCAGGATGTCAACCCTCTTCCAAGGACCCACTCTTTTCATGACGAGAAGAATAAAACCAGGACGGCTCTAAGTCAGGTCACCCCGACTGCAGTGTTAGCACACTACCTGCTCTGGTGCAAGCTGGGGTGGAAAACAATAGACCAAACAAGGTCATTGACAACAATTTGATCCAATTACGCATCTAAACCCAGGACTCTTTGTTTGCTGATTTTTATTTTGTGCTGAGAGGGAAGGAAAACAACCTTACACATAATGGAGTGCTGCTGGGTTCTGAAAAGTGTCTCCTCTCACATAAAGCAGCAGTAATGCTTCCTAAATCCACCTGTATCTTAGTTGAGTGTTCATTTACCCTTGCTCTCACCATTGCCATTCCCTGTGGTTAAAAATGTTGGTATGCAGGAAAAGTTTCCTCCGACAGTGAGAAGTCTGCAGCCACCCCCCTGCCTGAGCCCAGTGGCTGCTTTGATGCCACAAGAGCATGACAGTAAGAGAAATGCCTGGGGAAGTGAATCAATAGCGTCAGGCTGGCCAGCTGCAGGGTGAGGATGGGGTAAATTGCTGGAAGAAACTTTCCCAGCCACCGGAGGAGTTGGGAGAACAATGCGGAGAAGAGGATGTGAGGCACTTCCCGCCGCTGGCCAGCCCTGTGCCAAGGAGTGCCGCAGCCTCCAGTGCTATCTTTGTGCCCCTGTCATCCTCTGGAGGCGGCTGTTGCTGTTGGCTGTGGGTTTCTGCGCTTGTTGTTTCTTTCAGCTCTCCCTTAGAGATCTAACTGTCACTGGAAAACAAGGAGACTGTTTTCTGCAACCTTTCTGGCTGACATCCACTCACCCTGTCCAAGGCAGCTCTCTGGGACAGACTGGGAGTGTGCTGGTTCCTCTCTAAGACCTGGCTGGTAGAGCAGTGTCAATTCTTTTTTCTTTTCCCCATCTCTTTTTCCATCCTCCTATTCCTGAGAGATGGAAATAGTGGATTTCTTGTTTGTTCTGCTTTCCCATCACATTTGTCTAATACCAACCACTTGAATCTCCCCATCTATTTCCTGCAGAGCTGCTTCTCTCCACAATATTTAAGTGCCTTTTCCAAGAGAAAAAAAAAACCAAAAACAACAACCAAATAACCCATCCCTGTGATTTTCCTCCCTGCTATCAGGAAACAGGTTTGTTTGTTTTTTAATGAATGCAAAAGAATGCAGATAGCGGTGAGGAAAAGCTTGGGCAAGGAGTTCAGCACTTCTTTATTTAGGCTCTTCCATGAATATCAGCTGAGCCCAGCAGGAGACAAGGCAAAAGCTGGATGTTATTTCAGGAAAAGCCAGGTCTTTCATGCTTGAGACAGAGTAGTGTCCCTGGGGGGAAACTCTGGGCTCCTGTTGTGCCTGGGTGATTTGAGCAGAAAAAGGTCAAGGAATTTCAGCAATGCTGCTTTTCTTCTCTGTCTTCCTGGCTCTTTGTAGCAGGTATCCCTAGGGCTGCCCACTGCCACTGTGACAAGTTGGAGGGGCTTCACATCTGCAGCTCTGCCTGGCCTGGTATTTCTCAGTGCTCTGGTGCCAGACATTTTTGGCTGCACATGACTGGAGACAGATCAGGCAGATCCATGGCACGATGTGAGAGATGGACGGTGCACGGAGGTGCTGGGGACTCTGCCACTTATGCCACGTGGGCAAGGCAGCCAGTCTGGGTGGCATAGGCTGAACACTAATAACAGGTTCATTCCAGCTGTGTGCTTGCTGGAAACAATGGACTGAAATCACAGCCACACTGATGTCCACACCAAAAAGAAAAAAAATATCCCAAAGTGATGTGGCAGATAAAGCACGACATTTCTCTTGACTTACTGCTTACCACTTCATGCTATTTAGTTCTAGGTATTTCTACCTTACAAGTCAAATTTCAGTCTTGAAGTATCACTTTAGCATGAAAAGTAGAAATGCATTACATAGAGCAAGATGCTTAGACTTATAATTTAATTCAAAGAGCACATGTATTGCATATTTACAACATATATATATATATAGCATATTTTGGCCATGGATCTTTGCCAAATTCAGCACAGATTCAGGATTGGTCAGACTGAAACCACGTTTTTCAGTGCATAAAATATCAATTGCACTTTCTGTACCTGGCTCTAGCCATGATATGGCGTGAATCACATCTTTGGGATACGTCAGTAGTTAAAGGCACATTTGTTCTTTGATATGAAGCAGGTCTAAGACAGGTCATGTCTAGTTCCAATCCTGATATTTATTTTCCTGTGATGAGCATATTTCTTCCTTAGTCATGCAGGATTTTTGCTTCTTTCAAAGTATGTCTTTTGTAGCAGATTTTTATGCAGATTTTTATGCAAGAATGTATTACTAGTTTGTTTTCTATTGATGCAGAGAAATCTTTCATGCAATTTGCATCCCATTAACAGCTTCATAAGAGATGATCCTGATTCTAATGGCTCTGCACAATAAGCCAATAAAGCCAAATATGGAAAGGATTATGGAGTGTATTGCTGTTATACCCACAAAACGGTTCATACGTTCAAGAGAGACATCGACTCATCTGACACCTAAGGTTAGTCCTAAGAGTTACTACAACTGATGTTTTTCAGCAGCCCTTTGTCTGTGTTTTATCTCCTGTTGGTTTCCATCTCCATTTTTTCATTCTGGTTGCAGAAAAAGAGGAGCCCCAGCCTGCAGCCTTGCATGTGGGCATCCTATGCAGCCTGACGGGAGAGTGCTGCTGGATTCCAAAAAAGTACTGTTGTTACATCATTTCTCTAGTGCTGGAATAACGGCAGAGGCTGCCTTGGGGCATGTGTAGGTGCTAGCCAGTGTGCCTGCCACTGACACCTTCCTTGGAGGCATATTTACAGCCTATGCTTTTCCTGTAGGAAAGGCCAGGTGTCTGTGCTGAGCCTTTCAGATTTGCTGCCCACCTTTGATGCTGTTGGCACGATGTAGGTCAGTGGGCACACTTACCAGCTGAGGAGGATGAATAACTCTCTCCCTCAGTGTCAAAGTTTCAGTCCTTAGCCTTGAGGGGGTTTTATTGAGTTTTGTAAACAGGGCACTGGAAATGAAGAGCAAAGGTGAGGAGCTGCCTGAGACCCTACAGCTCTGCAGACAGATGCAAGAGGGTACCTGCATGGGGAAACAGCCCTGAGCTGTGGAGTGCTTTCTGCTCCCATCTCTCAGAGAGAGTATTTGTACACTGTTTTTAAGAAAAGTAATGTCTGTGAGGGATGAGGCGGTGGAGGAACGAAACTGGTGGGAAGCTAGCTTGGAGGAGAGAGGTAGCATGGTGTGGGAGGGAAAAGTGACAGCCTTAGAAGCTCTTGAAGCACTGGGCCAGCATCTATGGATTTTGCCTTTATCAATACAAGTCTGTGAGAGTTGCCTGTGCTAAAGAATACTTCAGCAAAGCTATTATTTTAATGACAAGTTTTCATTATTTTCATTTCAAGTTTTTGAAACCTGAAACTCAGGGCTGTTTTGGGTTATGGTTCAGGCCACAGCACAAGTCAAATGTTGTGCTCCTCAGTATAGCTTCCTTTAGCTACACTTTTATTTCTTTGGGACCTTCTGTTAATTCTCTCTAATGTTTTCCACCATGGCACTGCAATGCCTGCACTGGCACTGAAGGCTTTTATATTCACTGGATGCAATTAGGATCAACATGCACATGCAGACAGGGTCAGACCTTCTGAGGTGGCTTTCTTGGGGGATTTCATTTCCCAAGGTTTCATTAAGGACATTGGCTGTGTGCAGATGCCTTCAGGCTTTGGGGAACAGAGAGCTTCAGGACTGCTTTTGGTTAAAAGACAAGCTGATGTGCCTAAGGCTGAGGCCTTGACAGGTTACAACAGATCAGAGTCATAGGCTGCTTTGAGTTGAAAGTGATCTTTAAGATCATCCAGGTCCAGCCCCCTCTGCCAGGAGCAGGGACACCTTCCACTAGACCAGGTTGCTCAAACATGTCTGTTTGCAGTGTCACTTCCTATCACACCTGCAACAGAGGTAAATGTTTGCACTGTCACAACATTTCTCCTGCTGGAGCTTCCTGGCTGGGGACGCTGCAGCATTTTCTGCAGGGCGCATCACCTCGTGTGGGGGCGTGCGCAATCTCATCTAACAAAAGTACGGCTAGGCAATGTTTTATATATTTGACATATATGACAATGCATACTGCAGCAGGGAACTCAGTGTCAAATCAGTACACAGTTAACAAGAGCCCAACAAATGGTAAAAACAAGTGAACATACCCAAGTCAGACTGTTCTACAAAGTGCATGATCATATCCAAGGCATAAGTTCAAGGGATCCAGCCTGCAGCATTTACATAAAAATGTGGTGTGTGGTTTTTACCTGTGCCACAACCCCCCTCCTTTGATTATCTTTGGGTGTTTAAGGTCAGAAGGCACCTTTTTAGCTACCTATTCTGTTGTACCAGTAGGAGACTGGGTCATGAGACGACAGAATTAATAATTAATCTGGTGAAGGGAGAAAGGAATTCCAAGGATTCAAATGGGATTGCTGGGGACTACCAGAGTTTCTGTTTTGCATTTGACTTGAGCTGAGAGGTAGTTTCTTTTTCCTGTGTCGAGTGCTCAGCTTTCTGGATAGCCAGGCAAATGTATGCCTCTGATTTCAGGTAATGAAGTGTGGAAGTCTTGGGTGGCAAGTCCAGAGTCTTGGTGAGAGACCAAGGCCAGAGGGGAAGACATTAGTAAGCAGAGAGGGCTACAAAACTGCATGATATAAAACCCCAAGAAGGGCTTTAAGGAGAGGGCTAACATGAATTGGAGGACAGCAAAGCTGCATTTCTAGACATCTAAGGGAAGGCAGGGAATTGTAGGGGTTGGGGATATCACCCCCAGAGGCATTTGAGCCAAGGATTTCTTCTAAGACCAAGAAGCAGGAAGCATCTGCAACACTAGGACAGTCCCTAAAGGATACCAGAGAGGAGGATACTGTCAAGGTAACAGAGGACAATGAGTGAGTGTGAGTATTCAGAGCCATTGTGTCGCTCAGTAAGCTGCAAGTGGAAACCTGTAGCAGCAGATTCCCAAAAGCTTGCAACAAGATAATTCTTTTGTCCGTAGAGCAACACCAGGTAGGGTTCAAGCAAATTCTAATATCACCCCATTGTATTACACTGGTTCAGCTGACACTGAGTTTATGTCTTCTTGTTGCCCTCTTTTTTCTGACCCAAACTATTTCATTAAAGATACAATTACTCTGACTGGGTCAGTTTTCCTCACTGAGAAATGGTCTCCAGTATTGGAGATGTTCAGATGCAAGCAGTGAGTTGAATCCAAAAGACTATCCACTCCTGGAAACTGTTAGAGGTGGGGCTGGCAGAATCATTGGCTGGCCTGACTGCTCCTCCCCAAGCCCCATGTAAGATTCTGTATTAGTCCTCAAAACCCTCTAACACTGGGTATTCTTCAACCCTGGGCAGTCTACTGTGGTGCTCTGATTTGAGTGGCTCTAGTAGGCCAGATGGACTCAAAAAAAAGATTATTCCTTTCCTGATTTATATACCAGATAATCACTATCATGTCTTCCTAGCCCCTACACTGTGCTACAGACTATCTTATTAACAGAGTTTTTTGGGTTTAAACTATTCAGCCTTTTCCACTCGGCACCATTGCCATTTCTCTCCTTGCACTTTCTGCAATCAGCTCAAGCTCCCTGAACTACAGTGGCCAAAACTGCAGCGATTACTTCAAAAGAAGCCTTGACAACATAGACAACAGGGGGAGAATGGTTTCCTGTTTGTCACAAGCTGCACTTCTCTTTGTTTACCTCATTAAAGATTTTTCATTTTTTACTGCAGCATGACCACGTTCATTCATGTTGAGCTGACATTCCTAGATCTTCTTCTCAGAACAGCTGCTGTGCTGGTTGTTCCCCAGTTGGTCTTGTACCCCATGATAGTGCCTACAAAAACCCAGAGCTCCATTTGTCCATTCTGAATGGCACTTCCCATCCCTCTACCTCATTTGTCAAGATTGTTTTGCATTCTCCTCCTTTTCTCCAAAATGCTTGTTCTTCATAGTGTCCTGTGCTAATTTAATAAGTGTTCCCTGCTCTTGTTCTTTTTTTAAAGATATTAATGAAAATACTGTGTGCTGCCAGACACAAAACAGATGGCTTCAGACTTCATTTGATACGTACTGCCAGTTTGACAGTGAAACATTTATAACTGCTCTTAGTCTGGTTTTCCAACCAGCTGTACACTCCTCTGATATCAGGTTCTTCGAAGCTGCACTTCTTTGCTTGGTTTATGAAAGTGTTGGGTGAGACAAAGCCAAAAGCTGCACTAAAATCAAGATCTAAGACCTACTGTAGAAGGAAATTAGATTTATTTGATATGATTTGTTCTTGTCAAATCAGTACTCACTGTTCTTCATCTGCTTGTGGTCTTCTAGGTGCTGGAAAATAGTTTATCCAATTACCACTTCCAGTAATTTTCCAGGAATTGAAATTAATCTGTCTGGTCTCTGATTCCTGGTTCCTCCTGTCTGTCCTTCCCTTTTCGTGGTAGGTGCTAGATTTGCTTTCCCAGTGTGCAGAAACAAACACATGCTCCCATCCCTGACTTCAGTGCTGATGGGGCTGGGTGGGCTTCAGCTGCTTTACCCATCATGGCAGAAGACTTTTAGGGCTTGTCAGTTGAAACTTATCTGACTTACTTAGACACTGTCTGACCTCTTTGTTCTTTCTTGCAGCCAGTATTCTTACCCTTGGACTGCTTATGCTGGTTGTGTTAAACGGGGCACTTTTGAGCAAAAACTGAAGGAAAAAATATCAAACACTTTTGATATTTGACATCATCAGCTCAGTGTCTGCTTCTCTTTGTGAAACCCAGCTCTTTCTTTGGCTCTCCTGTTGCTGTTAGTGCATACACTTCACGCCCACTGTTTATTGCATCACTTACATCTTCACGTTGTTCCTCCACGCTTATGCTGCTCTTTCACACTTACTAACGTGACCTAGTTCCACTTTCTGTGTGCTCCCTCTGCACTTTTGAAACTAATGAAGAGCTCATGACTTAGCCAGTTGATACCTTATTATCTTCCCTCTGTACTTGCGCTAAGTTGCCCCAGCACAGAGGCTCACAGCAGTTATGTGTCTTTCATACAACTTCCTTAGGGCATTGCCAACTTCCCAAATGCTTTTTTTCTGCCTCGGATTTGTTCCTCTGGGCTTGTGTGTACTAACACTGTGAGTTAGGTAAAGTCTGTCTCCAAGTCCACTGTTTTGTCTTTGTGGGGTTCTGTTCTCTGCCTCCTTTTCTAGAAATCATGACTTCTAATACTTCAGGATCACTCTCACACCAGTTGCTTGTCACCATCACCTGCAAAATCAGTTCCCCCACTCTAATTAGAATAAAAATTTTCAGAGAAGATGGCCAGGAAGAAGCTAGACAGATGGCAGCTGCAGTCAGTTCAGGGAAGAGCATAGACAGAGTACCAGAATAGAGCCAGACAGAGAGGACCCTGCATATTTAGCACTTAGAATTACTTGCCTATGAACTTGTTTCCAGGACATGTGGCTAAGAGTGGTGGAAATATTTGTGTTATTTGTGTAAAACATGAGCAGTAAAAGTGTGTTATTAAAATACTTTCTCAGTTCTGTTTGTCTGTGTTAGGATGGTTTTATGGTCTTTGCACAGTAAGAAGGCTTAGGCCTTACTAGCATATAGTTAATCTTCTTTATTCAGTTATGCATTGGCACTAAAATGTATTTTTACACACAGAGATTCAGGCCAAGCAGAGCTCTTCTGTCTTCATTGCATCCATCAATGAGCCAGACCCTCCAGCTCCTCAATGGCTAACCAAGACACATCTGGCCTTCAAGACCAGATTAATCTTTTCCAGACAGCTTTTTCCAGTGCACAGTGTGCACTGCTCCTGGTAATGTCTCACTCTAGCTGCATTAGTGCTAGAAAAGCTTTCTTATGCAAAAATCCAAGCCAAAACCTACTTTTTTGGAGCTTCTTATCCTCTCTTCTCTGCTGCCATCCCATCCAAGCTGACCCTAATCCATGCTGGGACTGTCCCTGGGTGCCTGCCCCTGTTCTATTCTGGAAAAGCTCCCCTGAGGGGTGTGAAGAAAGCTGGCTTTTGGCTGTTATCTGTGGCATGTATGCTACATGATATGCATGTCATGCCAGACCTGGCATGTTCCTGCTGACATCCCTTTAGGTATTGAGAGATTCACCAGCAGGGTGTCTGGTAACTGCTGCAAGTTATTTTCATAACATTATTGATTTCATTACTTCACTGTAGTTTTGTTTCACTACATCAGGTCTTGGATTTTGGGGTGAAGTAGCAGCTAGTTAATTCAGTATAAATGGTGTTTCTTTCTGGGGCATCCTGAACTAAAGAGAGCTCCTAAAGCTCCCATGGATATTTGCCCAGAAGCTGGGATGGTTGCTAAAGAAGCTGTTGACTTTAACGCTCCAAACAACCATGTGAGAACAGCTTTGTAACTGACTCCTCTTGATATAATTGTATAAAAAGAAAGCAACTTTTCCACTATTGTAGAAGAGCTATGACGATACATCAACAGCTGGTATCCTTGCAAGCAGTCTGATTTCTGTTCTTTGTCTAGCAGTTGTTGATCTGACGTGTCCTCCTATGGTTGCTCTTTGAGTCATAGGAAGCTCCTTGGGAAAGTGCAGAGACCTTCAGACCTCAGGGAGAATAAACTGCTCACAAGTGTTTGACTGGGTGAACCCACAGCGCTAACGCTGCACATTCTCCTACTCGAATGGGTCTCAAAAAGCCAGTTTCTCATGAAAAAGAAAAAAAGCCCAAATTTGCAAAATGCTGTCACAGGGCATCCTTCTTGTATGGTCTAATTCAGAATCAATTCTCGTCAGTCAGAGAACGCTCCTGGTCATGCTCTTGGTCTTGGGATCAGACCATACAATGCTTAAAAACACTTGTGAAAAAAAGGTGTGAAGATTTGAAAGGCTTCCTCTTAAAGACATAGATGGGTAATGTATTTATTTTCTAAATACATACCTAGAGGCTTAGACAACTGGTGTATTTGCACCAGCCTACTCTGATTAAAAGAAATCACACTACTGGAAGCAGAGAACCCCCCTGAACCTATAGCTCATCTTCCCTGAAGTAAAATCAAAAGTAGCAGTGCCAAGTCATCGTTTCCTAAAACAAAGCATCTATTACAAGTAACTCACCTGAGGGAAAAGCATGTTGTAACAGATAGTCTTTCCACTGCTCCTCTGAGAGCACCCAGTGGCCCAAATCCCTGCACCTACCCCCCACTGCTCAGATCTCCTGCTTTGCCAGGAGAGGACTGAAAGCCACAAGTCAGTCCCAGGACTCATCTTGCTATTAACATGTTTGCAGAAGTAGATGGATGGACAATCTACCCCACATCTTCCCTACTGTTTTTTTTCGTTCCAATAAAAATTCACTTAATGTCCATCCTGAAGAATTAGTTCACCAAAGAGCTTGCCTTATAGGAAACTGAAGAATGTTGGAGAGAAAATAAGTCCTAGTTAACAAATATAAAAACAAACAGCTCAGTAGTGTGCAATTCGATTCCAAATTTACATTTAGAACCTTTCAAAACTAAACCATGAAGGGAAGGCTTGACTTCAGTAACATTGCTTAGAATGAAAAGCCAGCATGGAAAAAACCTGACTGAAATTGCGTTTGAAAATGTTTTCATAAAAATAAGGATCATAAGAAGTGCGCTGGAATATAAACCAAATTTTGCAATAGTACTTTACAAATTGTCTTGATTTTGAAAGGATGCAGAGTGCATGCTAAGATCAGCTGCCTGCCCAGATGATTTTACAATAAACAGCATTACATTTTTCATCCCCATCACAATATCCAGCCACACAGTACTTTTATTTATTACGTGAGTGTTCAGCTGCAATGACAGCTGAAGTGAGGAAGGAAATGGCTTCAACAACATGAGAAGAATCCCATAAAGTTAAGGGAGTGAAATGGGGAAAGGTACTTTAAAGTACAGGTGGTGATGTAAATTATTGAATATTTGAAATGTTTACCCTTGGTAATTTTGATCACATTCTGAAAGCAGTCACTCGTGCTTTTGTGAGCCACTTGATTCACTGGAAGCTTTATGCCATCGGTTGCAGCTCAGGAGCCAGCCCTGCACTCAGGGTGCAGCACACACTGAGCTGGCTCAGAGCCACCACTGCCAGACACCCACCACCACAGAAACAGCAACAATCATCCAAAATGGGGCACCAATGCCCAGAAGCATTGAAGTTGACCCATGAATTCTATGTGGACACCAGAGAGCATCCTCAAAGCCATCCCTGCCTCCAAGGGAGATGTGCTCACCCACAGAATTGTGCTGGGCTGAAGGCTGGGGGTTGGTGTTTGGATCTTCTTCTTTGCTTTGTGAAGGGAATGAGCTGAGCATGTGTCATTGTGCAGCATCTCTGGCTCTTGCCAGAGATGCCTGCTGGGGTCTAGCCATCCCCTGGGTGTGCTGCTCCGGGGCCAGGGCCATGGAGGTACTCCCTCGTCCTCCAAGGACACATGTACCATGGCAAGATGGCCTGGGAATGAAGCTGGCTTTTCTGTATCCCATGGAAATTCTGCCTACAGAGAGCTGGAAGAGCACTTCAGGGTGCTTTATGCAAGATGAGTATTATCAGACACGGAGCTGCTTTACAGAATTGGTCACATTTCCCTCCACACTGATTCCACCTCTTGCTGTTCTTCAAGAACTGATTTATCTTGCCACTGTATTTGGAGATTTTACTTGTCTTTGTTATCTAAAAAAAGCTAAATTATTTTTCTTGATGCTATTTCTTACCAAAAAAAGAGTTGTTGACTCAACTCTTATATCGTTAGCAAATGCTATCAAAAGTCACCCATAGTATATGACAATGAACACAGAGGTGATCTAGGCCAAAAAGGGTTGGGATAAGCAGGTGATATTTCAGGGTGATTAAAGCATGAACAGATCTAATACCTGTCAAATGTCTGGATCTCATTTATAATAGGCAAGATTTGGGTGCCCTGCCAGGGCCGCTGACAAAATTTTCCTCACCCATTTCTCTCTCTTTTTTTCTCTCTCTTTTTTTTCCCTTCTTTTTCCCTTTAATTTCCCCTTTATTCCCCTTAGCTGGATTTCCGAAAACTACGTGCCAGATCTTTTGCTGGGAGTTTTGTCTTTGTTGTTATTGAAGTAGGTTCTGATCTTAAATGTTCAGTATTTGAACCACTCAGTCTGCCTGATTCCAGTTGCAGCTATTAACAGAGGTATGTAGTCGCATAAACGCAATATGCTTATTGGGGCAGCTTTTTGCCTTTTTCCTGAAACAGGTTTAGCAGATCCATAGGCTGAAGGATTTTCCCTTTACTCTGTCATCAGAATACTCTACAAGGAAATCCTTCCCTCCCATTTGACTTCCCAGTGTGGTCCATGCTCCCATTTCTGTTCCCTGAGGGATGACCGTAAGGTGATGAAAAAGGCAGCATGACTGGGCACCGCTCTCTCTCAAACAACCTCCTTCCCACACACCAAATTCCCCTTGTTGTCAGTCAGTGTAATTACCATGATATAAGCATTGCCCTGAACGCTATTAAAAATGCAAATAATGTCCATCCAGCCTGGGGAATGGCGAATAAGCAGTTCCTTTGCAGCCCACTTCTTCCTGGCCCCTGTGTTGTGCAGATGATGCTCTGCTGTGACACGTACGTGAGCTCTCAAAGTTGCATCTATTTTTTCTTAATCTAAGCAATGAAGCTGCAGAATTAGAACATAACAGCCATTTAGAAACTGTACGACTTTCCCTAACTGTCTGTAACAGTTTCAAGATAAGTCATTTAAAAAAGAATTACTTTAAACTGAGACTGCTTTAAAACAGACCTTTGTACTTCTTGTTTTTGCTTTTATCTTGGCACAGATGCTTACCCTCTCTCCAGCTTCTTTGTAGAGTTCATTATGCAAAGGCAAAGAAGCTACACTAACATTGTAATTTTGTTTGGCAAGGTGAGCCACAAAACATATGCTGTGTCATGCCTTTTTATTACTGTGCAAGAATTGCCAAAGCAGCCTAAAGGAGGAATCAAGGACACGATCGTTGTGAGGAAAAGAGGAAACAGTCCAGTTTTACAACACTCAGGCTTGTAACCACTTGCGGTAGATAGTTTCAGAACTGGTTTAATTTTAAATTATTTTCTTACCAACTGACAACAGCTTTGAAGTGACTGATGTTTAACACCACCATTTTCTGATCCACACTGAGTCATTTGTCAGTGCCTGGAGATCCAAGCCCTACCTGCGAAGCGGGCGCTGTGTAGGCTGGGACTGCCTCATCCTCTCCCTGCACCAGGAGATGGCAGATCTAAAGCCAGCCCAAGCCAAAAGAGAAAGAAAGCCTCCTTGAGCAGGCACTGACATCCCCTTTCCACCACAGGGAGGACAGCATGTCGCACCTTATTCTGAACATGCTCCAAGAACAAAACCTGCACTTCCCAGTCTAGACAACCTGTAATCAGGCAAGGGAAGAGCAGGCAAAGGGAACAATTAATGGGTGTGATCTCAGCCTCTTGCAGCCTGCCCTAAAAACCTCCAAGGACTGGTTTTATGAGTGGGCATCTGTGGGAGCATGAAGGAGGCCCCCCCATACCTCCATCTCCTCTGGGGTCCACCCATGCCATGAGTGCCCCACTCCTGCTCCCTTCCCATGCAGTGCTTTCACTTGAAGGGGATCAAGAAAATTATGTGACTGGAAAATAACCCAAAAGGTAAATTATTTTTAACTTGGTCCCAGATGTGAGCCTCTGTGCAGACCCTGAACAGGGCTGGGCATGAGCAAGAAGTTTGAGAGGGGAAGAAGGAAGGCAGCTTTCACTATAACAAAATGTCCCGTTGCAACATCTCCCAAGTACTTTGGTTGCAATTCCTCTGAGCCCATCTGAAACTTCAGAAACAGCTTGAAAGAAGCAGCTGTGTGGAAGGAGACCTGGTGCCTCCAATGGGAGCAAACCCCAGGCACAACCACTGGCTGCCTGCCCATCCCACGGCTGATGCCTGTACTCCACCAAGGGTGGGTACGGGTGGCAGGAAAGGACAGGGCAGTAGCCAAGGGCACAACTCCCTTCACTGCTCGTTCCCAGATTTGGTGAACCTTTGGAGGGCAGAGGGAGGAGAAGAGGAAGGGATATTCAAATTACAGCATACAAAAGAGGTAACGAAAGTGTGGCAATGCCAATTGCTCGCTGCATGCCACGGAAACACAGGGGCAGCCTCACCCCTTTTGTGGAAGCCAGGGTGTTCGTTGTGTTGAGGGAAGCAGGAACCACCCCAGCCAGACCCCCCCGCCTCCAGCCACTGCAGGCTGGCATAGGACAGGGGGATTGGTGGAAGGAGATGTGATGGGGGATGTCTCTGCGGGTCGTTGCTGATCTGTCGACACAGGCTGAGTCAGACTCAACGAGATACTTCTGTGAGCTGGGAAAACATCCAAAAAGGAGAAGGGGAGATGTTTGCCTCCCCAGTCAGTTTGCTCACCATTAGTGTTTTCCTACTTCCCTGTTCTGAGTAAACACACTTACTGTATGTCAGACTTCAAAGAAGTGATAACCAGCTTGGGGCAATCGCCTATGGGAAAGGGACAAGGCAAGAATGCCTTGAGAAATGCCCCAGCACCAGGCTTGCTCCGACCCTGCTGATGGCCAGCCCTCCATGGAGACACAGGCTGGAAAGGCAGAGGCTGGTTAAAAGCAATGATACCTGTGAAGTGCAGATATGCAGGGAGCGATGGGCAGGTTTGCAAGTCGGAACTCAGAGAACGAGAGTACAGCAACACCAACGTGCTGGGAATAAAAGACAGGTTTCCTCAGAGACACAAATGAAACCTCGCTGTCCCACTTAGAGCTGCTCTCAACACCACATATGGCAGGTGTCTGAAGCAAGGCAGTGACACTAAACATGTCCCTTCGAAGAACAAAATGCAGAAGAAACTTTCCAGCTATCAGCTTTTCGTAACTCGGACAAAATGCCAGAGAGGCTTCTTTGATTGGCCTGCCCTTCTCCTCCCAGGGGAGGACACGGAAGGGACACTGGCCCCTGGGACAGGAGATGTGCTGCAAGGAGCACCCGTTCTCAGCACATTTGTTCTGACAGCCACCCTGGTCTCTGCGGATTTTGGAAAAAAAGTGACCACTGTGGAAATATGTCACTTAAATTTAATATCCTGTTGTCTGTGAGGATGCAGTCCTTTTGGGAAATTCAGTCCTGGCAGTTAAAAATAAAGCAGCCGGGTGGAAACAGTGAGACAAACAGCTCTGCCCCTGTGCACCCAAGCCAGCACGCCTGGAGTCCTTGAAGTCCAGTTGTACTCAGCCCAGATCAAGTCCATTCCCCATAGGAGAGCTGTTCTGGAAGCTACTTGGAAATGCATCCCAGGAGAACAGTATCACCCACAGCATTTACCTGCGGTTGATGTGGAGTTACAGTGACATGAGACTTCCCTATGGCTGCACCAGGCTATTTTAAATTCGAGGCAGGCATAAGGCATGTGACAGTACATGTTGTTCATGTGGGGAAACTCTTTCATTAATATTCACGCCTTGGGACTGGCCTAGGGTAGACAGTTTTTTTGAGCGTGCAACACATTTAAAATGCAGGGTTGCCTTTAATGCCTGGAACATTAATGCAGCTAAAAGCATCGGTTCACCTAAAATCAGACCTTCACGGAAAGCCCATTTCCTCTGAGCACCAACAGACTTGTACGGGTAGAAATATTCTTGATCTTCAGTCACCAAAGGCTAATCTCTCTCAGAGTGAAAGAAAAAGTAAAACCTCAAGAAGCTGCAGAATGTGTGGGAGTTAGCTTTTATATCTAAACAGTTATTTGAACCAACACAGCGATATAAAAACATGTTTCCACCCTCCTTTTGCTCTGGAAACACAGTTTAAAGCATTCAGAGGACACGTGGGTCTCCAGGCCACGCTGTCAGTGATTTATACAGGGTTGGCCACAGAAGTGACACGTCCGCACGGCCTGCAGTGCTGTTGGAAGCCCTGGCTGAAGCGGGAGGCTGCGGTGCCCGGCCTGCAGCCGCTGGCTCCCGCAGCAGCCCCGCTGCCCGCTGGTTCCCCCGGCAGGGCGGGCGCGGCCTGTGCGCAGGCAGGGCGCGCTCTCAGGGCGGGCCGCCGGGCCGGGAGCTGCGCGCCCCTCATGCCAAGCTGTCTCTGTGAGTCACAGCCCTGACTCATGAGCTGCTGCGGATTAAGCTGTAATTTGAAGATGCTGCCGCCCACATCTGTCTGCGCTGCTCCTCTCCCGGAGGTGGCAGAAACAAACACTCATACTGTCATCTCAAAAATTCGGCCAGACGAGCTAGTTCAAACCCCAGGTGAGGGCAGGTTAGGGTGAGTGAGCAGGCGAGCACACGCCTTGCAGCAATAAACCCGGGGACGGAGGTTTCCGTCCCACTCAGGGGCTGGAAGGTGTCTGCTGCTCCCGCCTGCCAGCTCCCCGCCGTGGCTCTCACTGGCTCCTGCCACGGCTCTCTCATCTGCCCCGGCCCAAACCCCTTGCCTGGTCCCAACATCTCATGGAAAGGTCTCTGCTCACACCACACACCACGGGGGACCTCTAACGCCTAGGAGGCAGGTGCTTGTCAAATGCATGTGTTGATGCTCTAAGAATCATGAGCACCACTTCTCTTGCCATTTGCCTTGCCTTGGAAAATTAGTTATATTGGGACCTAAGAGCTAGAAACATTTGTACTGACATATATTTAACTGAAATAGCCAATTAAACTAAAATTGCTTTGATGTAAGTGAAAATTAAGACAAGTGGCAGTACCCAGGATAAGATTGATCAGGATTATTTGTGAACTCCCAGGCACATTTCTGCTGGAAGAGCCAAAATTCTGTACCATGTGCTTATTCTGGCTCTCAATTTTTTTTTTTTTCCTGGCATTAAACCACCTGTTGGAAGACAAACCATGCCTTATCCAGCATAAAGGCAGCCAGCACACTTGTCAACAATTTCTGAACAAATGGAAGCATGCATTTGTACAGGACCAGCACTTTGCACCAGGAAGCCACCGTGTTTGTGATACTTTGTTGGAAACCATAACCCCAGATTTTTTTTCTTCTATCAGCAGCTCACGTGTGCAATGCTTTAACTAAAATGTTTTAGCTTCGGCCCTTTGATTACAGCAGCACAACCCCTTCCCACAGGCCAATCCTTGGCTTTGGGTTAGTCATTGCTTTCGGTTTACACACAGGAATTGTATTTGATGCGGGAGCAGATAAGCAATGCATCTGCTCAGTCATATTTCCCCAGCGTCTCTCCCTTTGTTCTTTTTTGCCTTTTATCTGCCGAGTTCTCTCTGCAGAGATCCCTGCCCTTGCCCTGCTGCTTTTCCCTTCTTTTCTAAGCTTGCCCTTGCCTACCTCTTCTTCTGCAGGAAAACAACCAGCCACTCACATTTAGCAATGCCCTCACTATTTACTGATGTCAGTTCCCCCACTCAGAATTAATCTCCCTTTTGTTTGCCTTAGCTAGAAAGGTCTGTGAAATTTGCGACAGCTTCTCCCTAAATGAGAATAGGGAACAGAGAAACTCTGCATCCCTGCACGTGGCAGCGCCGCTCATCCCACGCCGCTCCCTTGCCCGCCCGCAGCTCTCCCACACCGGAGGAAGGGGTGTGCGATGGGGTGTGCGTGCTGAGTCACCGCCTGGGGTTAACGCACCAGCCTTGCTACAGCAAAGACCCATTAGTGCAACAAAAGCGATGCTGACAGTTCCCAGTGCACAGCTAACGCTGATTAAAGGCCAGCTTGTGTCTCCGGGGGAGGAGGGCGAGAAGGGGCTGGTGCCCAGGGCAGCCGCAGCGCTCCTCTGGCTGACTCAGCCAGAACTGCCCCCGCAGGTCCCCACACGGGGAGGGCCCCCAGCCCTTCTGTGGGTACACGGAAGCTTCCTTATAGGACTTATGGAAGCACATATGCCAGTCCTACGGCATGTGGGTCTGGTGCCTTCAGGAGCAGCCCCAGGATGGGCCGGAGCTGGACAAGATGAGGCAGGCAGGGAAAGAGATGCTCCTGCGCATGCTGTGCACAGCAGGTATCCCAGCTGGGACACATTTGCTTGCTGGAGTAGTCTGCAAAAGAAATTGCTATAGGCATGAATATTTAAATTTCCTTCCAATGGGTATCAAGCCAAATTCCACATCTCAGTTCCAGGGTGAATCAGGATGATCAGACACGCTGCTCCACAGAACAGAAATGTTGAGGTAAGACCAAATCCCAATGCCTTCCTCCAAAGGGGATGGAGTGCCTGGCCAATTAATTCAGCAGAAAGGGAGGGAGGAATAGTAGCCCTGCAGGCTATTGGGTTTTTTCATCTTCGCTTGGAGGGCTTACCTGGCAAAGCTGTTCCCTGAGGTCAGCAAGTGAAAGAACAGTGTCTGTTGAACAGACAACCTGTGACTCTTGCAAAGCTCCTCTGCTGGGTGAACATGACTTGTCTCTGTGAAATACTGCTATTCCCCTGGGAATATGTGCTCTGAGCATGGGGCAGGAAAGAAAGAGGCAGCTAGACCTTCCCACCTTCTGGGATCTGCTTAAAAAAGGACAGGAAAGTGTGTTTCAATTCCCTTTTCTTTTTCTCTGGGTCAGCTAGACCTGTCCTGGGCCCTAGCTGGATGACACCAGCCAGATGGTATGCCTGGATAGTGCATCCTGGGATAAGGGGCACTGTACCCCAGTGTGGTCCTCCAGCATTGCCCAGCACCTCCATGCCACCTGGCAGGACCGCACTGCTGCAGCTGGTCTGTTCAGGCGCATTAGCACCAGGGCTTGATTTCCAGAGCAGCCTTCCCCATGCCACAGTTTGCTTTGGTTGTGCCCCAGCTGGGCAGCCCTGCCGCAGCCAGCAGAAGTGTGATGTGCAGACAGGCTTCAGCAAGCCATCCCTGACACTAGATCCAATGCCTGGAGAAAAGTGTCCTAATCCTGCCAGGTTTGCTCCTTACTGGCATCCACGTGAGCTAATCCTTCCCAGCGTGTACCCAACCCTCGCATTTCCTTCCCTGGGAAAGCTGTCAGCCTTCTTACCTGGCAGCATTGCACTGGGTGGCTGAGCTGCCACCCATGGGGAGAGCGGGAGCCACCCCTGCCGTGACCTGGGCTTTCAGGCTGCAGAGACAGGCCAGCACCGGGGGCTGCCCCAGCTCACACCTCAGCAGCTTCCTCTGCAAACCTAACAGATGCAAAGAAACAGAAACCAAACCAGAAAAATGAGGCGTCTGCAGAAATGCTTTATTGGTGGACTGCTGCTGGGTACTGCTGGTTCTGCAGGGGCTCCCTGTTGCTGTCGGGATCTACCTTTGCTGCCGTTTGCAACCTCCTCAAGCTGCCTCTCCGGCAAGAAAGCACATAGCGATCACGGCGGTGATCCCTGGGGATATTACTGCACGATGGGAAAAGAAGCTACAACAGCGGCTGGGCGTGATGCTGAAGAAGTCATCTTCCTACTGTGTCCTTAATACAAATACTCTTATGGAAAATGAATCAGCTCTCTTTGGGCTTTTTTCCAGAGGCTGCTCTGACTAATTTTGTCCAAAACAGCCAGGCTGACCCTGCACAGCAGTATGACGGTGGCAGACAGGACCTGCTCACGTTTGGGTGGAGGCAGGGAAAAACTGTTTTGCAGGCCTGCCCAAAAAAATCCTCAGGCTGACTCTGCCAAAAACCACACCAAACATATGGTAAATGAAATCACTGGCAGGGAGCTGGCTTGGATGGCAGGAGTGTTTCAGCACTGTGGACTGCTTGTTAGCTGGCCTGAATTGTATTTATGCTGCTTTAAGCAGCTCCATATTTAAGGAAAAGAAGGCAAAGGAGAGGGCAATGCCAATTTTTTGGGTGTGCTTTTGATGCCTCCCCATGCACATTATTTTCCTGACGATGCTAGTATGGTCACAGTGCCTGTCCCATCCTGTGGTTAAGAGCACAACAGCATCACAGAAGGTTTCACCTCCTCATATGGCAACAGTCTCCTGTGGAAAAGCAGACAGAAGGGTTTTTCTCTCTTGGAACAGTGACTCTGCCTATTTCACCATATGAATGTCCTGTACATTTCATGGAGCTGATGAAATCATGTACAGATGGGATCCTTCTTAACAAAGGCTCTTATTCACAGGGCAGGTTTCTCTGCGGCATATCTTGGGCTGTATCCCAGCTTGCATAGCCATATCAACCAAATGCATCCACAGAGCCAGGCAAATTTCTGAGAGGATACCAGACACAGAGATGCTGTGCCCCTGCTGCTGTGAGCAGCATGACTTACTTGTGTGGCAGTTTGGTCCCTCTGGAAATCTGAGTCTTGGAGTCATGGCAATAAACATGCCTTTCCTCACATGACAGTCTTTAAAAGGATTCAGGTACCAGATATCATTTCCAGGATGCTGCCAGGTGCTGTGGAGAAAGCATGGCAGAGCAGCAAGATCATAAGAAAGAGGTGTCTGATGTCTTCAGAAATTTGATAGGCTGCCAGAAGAATAGCTGTGGTGGCTACAGCTACTGAAGGAGGATGAAAATAGAGCAAACAGCAGTTCCTTTCCTTGAGTGTGGGGTATCATTTTTCCTCCTGGAGCTACCTAGTGGTAGCTTTCCACCACCCTTTGCACGCTGCAGCTTGGAGCTCAACCATTCTCCAGCCCTACCCCATCCCTTAGTTTCCCCCATCTCTCTGCAGGCTGTGGAATCCTGACTATTGCACTGGCAAGGGGCTTTTTCAAGAGAAGGCAGGGAGACAGATACCGTGGAGCTGCCGTCCTGCTCCTGACTCCATGGGCACACCTTTCTGGGGCTGAGTGATCACCTAAGCCAACGGGATGACCAAATCCCACAGAATCTGTTTGTTCAACAACCTGATCTGGACAAGGAAAATCAAAGTTTCAGAGCAAACTTTTGGGAACAATCCAGCTCAAACATGGATCAATAAACCCTTCCCCCGTTTTTCCTTTCTTGATGTACATTCAGCACTCAGTCAGTAGTACCTTAGAAACATCTCACTATCTGCCTATGCTCAAAAGGACAAAAAACAACAACAAGAGGAAATATATAGAGGGATGACTTAAGAGAGTTTGGAAATTGCTTCCCATATGAAATACTCCTTTAGTCACAGGCACAAAAAAGCATCAAAATTCCCTGCCTCTGATGTAAACAACAGAAAGAAAAAGTCATCTGGAAGGACAGGATGATTCATACTGAGGACCTGACTCGTAATATTCATCAGTGTTGAAATTGCCTCTGCAAGATGACAGCATGTGAGAACAGCACCAGCGAAATCCCAGCTCCTGCCACGAGAAGTATCATTAGCAGCGAAGCGGTGTGGTGAGACTCCAGTGGCACAGCCCTTGCTCCGGTGAGTAATCGTAAGTCGTCCGACCAGTCCCAGCTAAAACAGCACTGTCATTCAGGTAAAACTGCTTTACATAAGGGCAGCTGCAGCAGACTGGAGCACGCTCAGGCTTTGCAGCCCTCTTCAACAGCAAAATAAAAGGGTTTTTTCTTGGCCCTGCAAAAATTCCTGCTGAGGGCTTCCTTATAAAGATGCTGCTCAAGTTGGATGCTTGAAGACTGGAAAATTGGCCAGTCTTTTCCTTTATGTTAATTGCCCTGAGCCAAGCGGTAAAAGGGCAAAAAAGGCCATGCTGACTTTATGCATTGTTAGGAGATACTTTCCCCTGCACATTTGAATCTGTTTACTTAATCTTCCAGGCCCTTACCCATGAATATTAAATTCCTTGATCACTATGCATTAGGAGTCATCTTCACACCATCTGTTTGTATTTGTCATCTATCCCTTGTAAATAATAAAATGTACTTTGTTCTCAAGTTCATGGATCCTAGCAGGAGAGCAATTACTGTTGAGGAAAAGTACCGTGTGAAACTATTGGCAGTGACAGGACTCTTCTTTAGCCTCCCGTCTTGCCACTATACAGTAATTAAATGCAAGGATCTGGCCCAAAGTGCGATGCACGGTTTCTTTGAAGGGCCAGAAGAGATGGTGGAGGGCTCTACATCTCTGAAAGTGATGCAGGTGCTCTTGCCCATGCTTCTAAAAGAAGGCAATGTCAGAAGAGAAGGCTGCACTTCAGGGGAGCAGCCTTGCTGAGAGTCAGGCATGCCAACAGGATCTAGCTGATCTGCTCAAGCAAAAATACAACCCGGACTGGTGGGAATGGCTGTGGCTGTTTAACAGGGTGGCCTGGGCAGCTGGCCTGGGCAAACTTCCTAAGAGGTACTGGCACAAAAGAAACATCTGAGGAAGAAATAGGTAAATGAGGAGATAGACAATGTTGCTCTCACACCTGGGAGTGCCATTAAAGAAGTGAAATTGTCACCCATCAGCTGAGTGGTAAAGTTCAGAGAAGGCTAGGCAAATATCAAGGGAATCAGTGACAAAGAGCATTTGTTACAACATGATATTAATCCTTAGAGGGAGCTCTGCCTGAAAATTTTCTTAGATCATGCAATGAGAACAGCCTTGACACATATTACAAAGGTTCAATTTCAACTTTATCAACACAGATAAATGTGTGAATCCCTAGGACAGTGGACCCATGAGTAGGAAAAAACATGTGCCATGGTGGAAGACTTCTGTGGACAACAAAAGCTAGTTGGTGAGCACACCTCATGGGCACAGTGCCTTGGGGAGCCAGTCAGAGACATACTTTGCAGAAGACTCACAATGATTTACATCCCCTAAGGATTTGTCTCTCTGTGCTCCTACAAATTATCTTATATGCCAGGCAACTATCAATAAGTACTCAAATTGTTGCCATCTAAAACCCAATGTAGTCAGTTAAAGAAGGGATCATTTAGGAGATTAAATGGAATCATATTATTTTTATCTGACACGTTGGTAGCAACAAATTTAGGCAAGAGAATGGTTGTCAAATATTTGTTTAACTGGAAGAGTTATCTGGGCTTGGACAAGATACCACTTGCCAGTCTGCTCAGCCTTGCAAACATCCCACACCAGGAGGTTACCTATTAAGTGATAGACAATATAACTTGTTAATTGTCAGAGCATTATGACCTTAGACTTTGCCCAAGTATTTAATAACACCATCTGCTGTCTAGGTCTGCAATACTATTGTTTTTACATGAGGATTACTCTTCTTTCTCCACAAAAAAGGTTGCAAAAACAGTGCTAAAGGAGAGCAGAGCAGCATGGTACTTAAACCTGACTGCCCACGCAAAACAAACGGGAGGTGTATTTCACCCAAAATATCACAGATGCATTGTCTTGAATCTGGAAATCCTGATGTGCTGAAGGCTGAGGGCCTGTGATCCAGCCTTGTGGACTGCACTTGGGAAAAACATAGTCTTGCCTGAGAACAAGCTGGAAGTGAAATGCACTCTGGTGCAGGCTGCCACTTTGCTCTTTCTGGCACCGTTGCTGTTTCCTCCACCAAAACAACAGCAAGGGTCCAAGGGCTACCAAGGAATGATTTAGGAATCACTGTGCCTTCAGATCTTTTCCTCTTTGATAACATACTTTTAAAGCATGTACATTTCACACCAAGCAATCACATTTATCAGGTTTTCCAATCCTCTTCTTGCTGACAGTGATGTGATTTTTGGCTTTGGCTTCTTAGGGAATTTAGGAGAGGGAAGAAAACTATATTTCTCTCAGCTGGTGTCTTCTGGTCAGTGTTTCCATGGGGTTTCATGTAAAGCCATTCCCAGAACATTGGAAACCTGCACCTACTGGATTTAGTAAGAAAAGTCCGAACAACTGAGATGAACCAGTTTCTCACTCTGCAATGTTGCAATTTTTGTGCAAATAGTCTTTTCCTCCAAATAAAGAGAAGATGAAACCTGGTAGCTGGTGAGCTGCCAGATGAAGGAGGAAGCATTAGAGGTGTGAACACCTAAGTGCTCCAAAAATCAAGGCCAAGAGAAAGAGCCCAGAGTGCACTTTAAATTTAAAAGTGCACATTTGTAGTGGGTTTTTAAAAAATGTTTTTATTTTGCTTACTGCTTATTGGTGTATGTTGAGGAATAAAACAATCATGAATCCTTCACACTCCCCAGCTTAATTCCTATCTGAGACCTAGGAGGTAGAGTGCTTTACTTGGCACTCTGTTGCAAGAAAGAGGTCAAATATGAAACTGAACATATGAATGTAATTAGGAGGGTATGTAAAATATGGGGGCTGGATGTCTTAACAGTGTCCGAAGCAAGCATGTCTTGATATGCCATTGGTTGAAAATGATTTTAAGTATTCCAGTCTGTTGGACAGTGTATCTGATTGCATCTGAAAAGAGTTTCTCAGTCTTTTGCTCATATGATTTTTCTCATATTTCAAGTGTAGAAGTTTGATTCTGAAAGCCTAGCATGCAGAAACATTCACGTCTTTTTGAAGTCTATGAAACAATATCTTTTTATTACCAGTGCTAGTTCTGGAAGAAGATATGAAAAAGTCCAGATTCTTCCCACTTGTCCTGTATTCATTATGAAGAAAAGGAAGTTCTAAGGACATTTATGCATGCTAGCTGGAGGTGCATGTAGCAGGTTGTGATGGGATATTTTTTTCCATTTGTAAACAGAGATTTTCCTATCATATACAGCTGAGTAGGTTTTCCTACTGTTGTTTCACAAATGACAAAGGAATGGCTAAAATCTGTGCCAAAAGTATGCACAAAAATCTATCTCTACTCTTTGCCTATGATTTGCATTTTCTTTTAAACCTTTCCAAGTGAAGCAGTAGGCAAAACCCCCGGCAACTGGAAGCATGTGCAAGGATGCAGAAAGCTTTAGAATATGTTTCCACACCCTGCTGACCTATTCATCAAAAAGTCTGCCAAAACACGTAACTCTTAGTCTAAAGCAAAATTCACAAGAAAGGGCCTCGCTTGCATTAACCTACTTCTTTCCAGGTTGCGTGCCACTGCAGGATCTCCCAGAGGAAGAGGAGCTGAGCCCATTATGTGACTTTCCTGTCCTCCCTAGGAATTTTCACAGCTCCTTGGCAGAGGGGGACACTGGCAGGAGCAACCCTCCTTCAGCTCTGCTGGTGGGCCAGGCTGGGACTCTGAGTTAAGCCAAGCAGATGCAATGGTCCCCTGGATGAGGCAGGAGTGAGCTGCCAGCTGCAGGGCTGCTTGACCTCACATTAAGCGGTGCAGTGCATCATCACCTCAGGCCAAATGCGGCTCTAGTGAAAATTCAGTGCCTTAGCAGAGCTGCCCCCAGCGGGAACTATGATAACCCTGTGATCACTGGCTTACTGAGGCTGGGAGTGGTGAGTGATACTAGGTTTAGATGTGCCTGATTCCTTCTTCTCCCAGCTCTCAGCATTCGAATCGCCATCCCAGTTCATGAGCATGGTGCAGTCCTAGGGTAAGGTTCTCACAAACCCACAGAGCATTTGTGGAACCATAAACTTAACAGCAATGGCTTCAAATGGAAAGTAGGCCCCCATATTGAAGTAGACATGGGAGTATCTTCCTCACCTCATACCTGCATTGCATGCACCAATTTTTGAGATTGTAATGCAAACTCCTATTTTATTTACCTACACACACATTCGCACGTGTTTTATTCTAGTTTTGTACCTGTTAGACATAGGCTCAATAAGAACAACAAAGGAAAAATCATGTTGGTAGTTTCTTTAGTGCTACCGAGTGATAAGGACACCCCTCTGCAATGAAGTCCTGTGCAGGGGTTTCCCCACATTATCATTATTGGTGATGGAGGCAGGACTGTCATCTTGCTCTGCAAGATACGGAGCTCAGCCTTTAAGCTCCTCAGGTCCTGGCAGGAAATCAAACCCATCTCCATCATGGCCTTGTGCCCCTGGGAAGCCCATCTGGTCCAGTGAGCTGTGTCCCTCACTCCTCTTCAGTGTGCACTCTGGCAGCTTGGGGAGGGTTGTCACAGATGTTGGTGGGTGATGGGAGGATGCCTGTGGGTGCAGCATGAAGGGCTTCTGCAGCAGCTCCAAACTGATGCTGCCACTGAGATCCCTTCCCAGCCACCCATCCCAACCTGCTCCCTTCTCCACAGAAGCACCTGTGGCACAGCGGGATGGTGGCACTGGGACAGGTTTAGTTGCACTGCAGCTGTTGGTGCTGCCAGATTTGCTCCAGCAGCCACACAAGCAAAATGCCAAGGACAGCACCGGCAGAACTGAGAGCTGGGGTGGGGGAGAATGCGACCACTTTGCTGACAGCACCAGCTCCTTGTGCCCTCCAAAGCAGACTGCAGGTGTGCTGCATGCTCTCCTCTGGCAGCTTACCCAGCTCACGCCCAAGGCCATCTGGATCAAAGACAGGATGAGACAGCGCTCCGGAAACCAGGGCCAAGCTCCCCTCTTCAGCATGGCGCTCTGGGGTGGTGATT
The DNA here is from genome assembly GCA_013390105.1 of Tichodroma muraria. Lineage (NCBI taxonomy): Eukaryota > Metazoa > Chordata > Aves > Passeriformes > Sittidae > Tichodroma > Tichodroma muraria. Next base: position 7,934 of record WAAG01008800.1, on the reverse strand, counting down.
TGGTCTGCTATTATGTAAGATTCAACAAAAGCTGTATAACAAAACTATTTTAAGTAAGAATGTTAATTGAAGGCTGAGTCAGGCTGCAGCTAAAGCAGAGATGTTTTTGAGAGGCTTGTACTCTTTTTCATTTGGTCTGTATTTTTTCCACTTAATTACAATGTGTGTGGAACAGCAGTTAGCAATAATAGTAACTGGCAGAGGGAAAATGGATGATCAGGATGATCATTCTCTTGCCTCTGGATCAGCCACTGAAACCCATCCCAGACCTGCACTATTCAAAAGTCATTCACCTCTGAGGCTGCATGAGGCATGTGGGAAGTGCAAGCAGACCATGGAGCAAAGAGGCAGCTGCTTGGTCCTCCTTATTGTGATGGACTGCAGGTGGAAACTGGTGAGATGTGATGGGGGAGGCTTGTTGAAGGATGTCTGTGACACCTTCCAAGAGCACATGAAAGACCCCTGGATCAGCAGCACGTGGCAGCTGTGCAAGCAGCCTCTGCCGCTGCCCCAGCAAGCTCACTGACACGGCCATTCCCCAAGCAAGACGCGAGGGCGTTCGCAGGACCCATTATTGAAGATGACTGGTCCTCATCCAGTCCTGTTTGGGACACTAAGCGATATGCAAGCCCCAGCCTTTGGCAAGTTCCTTTAATGACTGGAATTTGCAGGAGACTAAGTTTAATTGTCAGTTCCAGCACAGGTCTACCACTTATTAATGCTGCTGGTGTTCTTTTAATCGAATATGAACTCAACTGTACTTCCTAGCAGGCACCTCCTTCTGCAGCTCAGCATGAGCAGAAGGGATATGGGTGCCTGGAAAAGGGATGCATATGATTTTCTTTGCCCAAAAGTACACACGGACAGAATGAAGTAATGCAATACAACTCTGCTGTTTAAGTTTACAAATACATCATTAATGCCTAAACTTGTAAGTATTGCTCCTCAGCATTGCTACACATACACATACACGTACTACTCATATGACAGAATGTAGAAGAAGTTAAAAATATCCTTTTTTTTCCTTGTTTTTACTTAGCATATTAGACTGCAGTCAGCAAAAAGATAAGGCTATGGACTGAAGCACAGAGAGGAGCATTTCCTCTCGGCTCTGCCTGCCCAGAATGCTCCCTGAGGAGTTCCCTGCAGAGGAGGGGCACTGCCTGAGCATCAGGAAGAGAGAAAGGGAGAGAATGAGAGGAAGTGCTGGGAAGCCAAAACCCAAATTTTGTTTGCATTCTGTGCTTTCTCAGATTTGGGCACTCTTCTGTTGACTCTTGTCTCATTGCAAAATTGAAACAGTATAGCTGCAATGACTAGCAGAAACATGGACACCCCAACAATATCTCAATGTGCCCAGAACAAACCAAGGCTGCAGCCTAATGAACCATTTTGCAGCCTCTGCATGCCAACGATCAAAATTCCTCCTGAAGGAAAACCCGACTCTTTGAGGGACTCTCCTGTAGCAGCTGCCCACTGCTCCCTGTATTATAGTCCTTTCCCTAAGGAGCAACCTCCTGAAGTGGGGGGATAGAGGAGCACACCAGCACAGTGCATCTTGCTACCCAGCTAGATGGGCAGTGTTCGGGAGATACACAATCCTCGCAATAGCTAGGGAATCAGAGGGGGAATACATCTCCCCTTTTCTCTCCCCCGAGTCTTTTTGAACTAGCTGATCTGTGTGGAGGCCAAACCCACTGGCACCTGCACCCAGGAGCCCCCAGCCTCTCCAGGTGCCCGCGCCCTGCAGGGAGGACAAGACAACTGCTGCCGTTCGAGTGGAAAAATGGGATTGCGAAATGGCCGGTGCTGCCAGGAAGCCTGGATATCAGCAGCAGCACAGTCTCATTTCGGCTGGGCTGCCTGCCCCACTGGTGGTGGTCCTGTCCTGCCCCAAACTGTGGGGCCACCAGCCATCGAGGCAGGGAGGCTTTTGGGACGGCGAGTTGTTCTGGCAGGCCCGGGAGGTGATTTGCCAGCTGGAGCTGTCAGCAAGCGCCAGTTTGCTGCTTCAGGGGGATGTCTGGGTAATGCAGGAACTCCCATGTTGGAAACAGCATTAATAGCCCTGGCCCACACTTTGAGAAGGTCTGGTCCTCGGTTTTGACTTTTATTTTGTGCGAGGACCCTACTGCCAACTCCCACAAACCGGGAAAAAACATTTCCCAGCCTGAACTCCCCAGCCCATCTGAGAAAGCCTTCGGCGCAGCCTCCTTGGGGCTCCTCTTTGTGCTTTGCTCAGGCACACCAGCACTTCCACACATGCAGAGAGGGAAGCTCTGCCCCTCTGCAGCTACTCGGGGCTCTGCATCGACGTGGGCTCAGGGGAATGAAGCACAGACAAGGAATACAACTATCCAGAAGCCTAAAAAGAAGGAGCTGTAAAGCCCTCTGTAATTTTTTCAACAGACGATCTGTTTCTGCTCTTATTTTGTAACGTTTCCTGTGGAGTCCTCGCCCCTGTCCAATTTTCTGAGGGTGTTTGGAAGCCTGTCGACTCCCGCACAGAAGGCAGGGAGCAGAGCCAGCGCGGTGTCACGGAGGGGTCACTGCTTCCTGGGCTTCCTGTTTATTTTGGGAAGGGGTCACCCGGCCAGCCGGCCGCTCTGCCTGCGCCCCGGGAAGCCCCCGGCCACCACATTCCTGCCCCCCTCGCCCGTGGCTGCAGACAATTGCTGACTGTGGCTCGAAATGCAGAGCACCAAGGCGGGGTGTAAATGGGATAACCCGACATGCCTATTTACTCAGCCTAGGGATAAGGGGCGGAAGCTTTTCCACATCAATTGCCCTTTCTTCTGGTATCTGGAAGTGTCTCTGAAGTTTTTCGTTCTCTTCGGAGGGTAGTAACCTCTGAATTTCTCAAGTATTTCCATGATCTTTTCCTCGCTGCTTTTTTTCTACTTCTACTTGAAAAGAGGGCATAAAGTCAACTGTGCTGTTAAAACCAGAATTGTCTCCTCTTTTAAAGAAAGCATGCAAATTTTTCTCCAAACTGCCTAGAGCTGAGCCCACCAATGGAGCAGAAGCTGTAGCACACAGGCTCTTGCTCACAGTGCGACTCCCTTGTAACTAGCCCTGCCTAAGCTGTCTAGAGCAAAGCATTGGAGCAAAATAGCACCAGACATCGCATGTCCATGTTTCGGGTATCCATGAACGGTTGTCCTGTTGCTGTTTCCTTTTCTAGGCAGGCTCTGCTTAGGTTACCTCACAGCTCTTCAGAGGTTAACACCAAATAGCAGCATTCAATGCAGCTGTCTTCAAGGAGTTAATAAAACGCCCCATGTATGGGAAATAGCAGACACTGAGTAGCTGCTCGAGTCCCTCTGAATCCTCTGGCACGTCCTGCCTCACACTGAGCTAGAGCAGTGACCTCTCTCCGGCCTCAGTGGAGTATTTTAATGCCAATGGCTCTGTCAGCTCCTGCCATCAGCAGTCAGCTCCAGGCTGCTGGGCAGCCGTCAGCACGCTGCTGACAAGCGGCTCTTGGGGAAGCGTGCTCTCATCCTGCAAGCCCATAAGTGTACACAGCTTTACATTCATAGTGATGCTCCTGTGAATAAAGTTATAACCGGTTGTAAACATCTGCAAGATCAGTGGCTTTTCATGAGCCTGTCCAAAAGCCTGTTTATGTCAACGAGCTGTGCCTGATGACACCCCCATTTGCATCAGTATCTTTTTTTTCCCCTATAGCACTAGATTAAACATTGCTGGCCCAGAGTCACCTGCATCTGACTAAATCCAAAACTTCAAGGACTATTCCCAGCTTCTCCTCTTTCAGTTCTGGGAGAACAACCTCCATAATTCATTATGGATCAATGAAGGAGAGGTGGTAGCATCCTTCAGCATTATTGACCTTCCTTTCTTGGCTCTGGCCTTTGTGATACTACCCTGCAGGACTTCTGCCACAACAGAAGGATGAAAATAAAAGCCATGGAGGAAGCAGTGCGTATCTGCTGGAGAAGGATGTGAGACAGCCCTCAATCAGAAGGGAAAGAAGAATGCCAAGGACAGAGGTGATAAGTGAGGAGCACTGGTTTGGACACACAGAAGGGCAGGCCCCATGGTGCATAGGTATGTGGCTGAAGTGCAGGCTGGGGGCACAGCTCTGGGACAAGGGTCTGCATGCAGCCACTGTTGCCAGTGCAGAGGATAGGCGGGAAAGGATGTAAGACCCTGCAGGGAGGAAGAGAAACACAGCAAGATCTCAGTGTGGTTCACTGACAGAAGCAAAAAAAACACATTGTGAGAAGGGGCATGACATTGATGTGGGGGTGGCGAACAGAATTCATCTCAAAGAGCCACTCCAACCTTTCCTCTCCCCTCCTTCCCTCACCCATGACACTGGGCACACCAGACAAAAGCCTTCCACACTGTGCTGGACCCTCATCCATGCCACCATGGTGCTCCTTGGTCAGGGGCTGCCGCAGACCTTCACAGCCCTGCACCCCATAAGACATTGTCCAGTACTCGTTGCTCCTATCTATAGCCTTGGTGTGTTGCAGTGAGGGGCATTTCGCAGAGATCGGGCACAAAGGGATGGTTTCTGTTTCAAAAAAGAGAAAAAAAGAACAAGAGACAAATGCATTATTTGTTCGATTCCTGTGCAGATACTGCTGTAACAGTCAGCAGCTTTGAGGTATTTTCTTTTGTGATTTGATACATAAACCACATTTCCTATGTAGCACTGCCACTATTTTTTTATCAGCTTTTTGACATTGAGCTTGGCAACATGATTTTGTTGGTTTTTTGTTTCCTTTTCCACCAGAATGAATTCAAAGGCAGCAAATGCTGCAAAACCAGAATACTGTTCATCTTGACTTTTCCATACAGCTAGTTTTCATTAAAAATAAAGGAAAATAAATACAGATCATATTTTCTGTCCTGCAGTTAAAAGCCTGCCACAGCTCAAAGCTTTGCTTTCTTCTTACCCTGCAGCCCCGCTCAGCTAGCACTCCAGCTCTGCTCATGATCTGAAATGCGCAAACACGCTGTTTCTTGGCTTTCTACCAGTATATATAAATATATGTAATTTTTTCCTTCGGAGAACCTGGAGGCTAAAGCAAGAGGGCAAAGGAGTACGTGACTAAAACATCCAAACTTCCTCTTTCATAAGCCATCACATGATGAAGTGCAATTACAATTCCTGCCTTGTCCCTGCCAATTGCAGGCGCATTGCCTCACCCGAGAAACCCGGTTTCTTCCCCCGCCCCGTGTGTGAGTGTGTGTGTGGAGGCAGCGATCGCTGCAGCCGGCTTGGCGAGGCTCCAGCTTCGGGCTGGAGAAAGAGGGCAGTGGGTGGAAGACGAAAACAAAGATCTGTTTACTTAGCTTGCATGGATAAATCGTCTTTCCAGCCGGGGAGGGGAGGAGGGAAGAGAAACAGCTTTAAAGGACTTTGATGCAATGTGAAAGGAGGGCTGCTTGGGAAAAGCGAGCCGATGTTAACCCTTGGCTCTCCGGGAGCACGTCGGGGCCACGGCAGGCTGCCCCCTTCTACTTGCTCCTGCCCACGGGTCCCGGCCGGCCGCCGCAAGGCTGCTACGAGCTGTGAGGACTCCGGGGGTAGCTCCCGGGGTAGAAGCCTCGGCCACCGCAACGACGTGAGGGGCCGTACTGGGGGCCGGGGCGGACTTTTACTTCGCTTATGTACAGCCCGGCGCCTCCACGGCGCCCAACCGGCCGTGCAGTTGCAAAGTCACCCAACCTGGCACGGGGGCCGGCGCTACAGCCAGCGACAGGACGAGACGGAGGCCGGGGCAGCGGGCAGCAAGGGCCCGCCCGCAGCCCCGGGGCGCACGGGCGGCCGCGACACACAGTCCCCGGCCCCNCGGCGGCGATGGACGTCAGAGCTTCCCCAGCCTCGGCCGGACCCCGCCTCCCGCCCTCTTTCCCTCCCTCCCCCGTAACCTACATAACGCCGTGGGAAGGGCGGCTGGAGCACGGCTGTCGGGGGGAGCGGTCTCCACCGCGATCGTCCTGCACGGGCAAAGGCGTGCAGCCGACCGTACGTGCCGGGATGCGCCCGGTGAGGGGTTGCTTCACCTCCCGTGGCAAACGAGGAGAGCGAACACCCTCTCTTGCTCCCTCCCTTGCCCCCACCCTGTGTTTCAGTGAGGATGCAGGGGGCGGATGAGCGATTCGCAGCGTGGAAGGGGGTCGGGGAAATAGGTTTTTCTTTTTTGGGAACGAGACGGCGTGTGCTTAGTCTGTGTGAATTTCGCTAATCTGCATTAGAGAACTGCTGGTTTGTGGTTTAAAATGACAGGAAATCTAGAACGTCCTATTTCCTGTGCACAATGACAACAGTTAAGAAAAAAAAAAAAGCTGGGTAATCGTTATGTTTATTTCTAATGGTGCCTCCTGCTCCGGCGGGGAGAACAAAGCCGAGCACTGCTCGGCGGGGCGCCGGCCCCTGCCCGGAGGTGGCGATGACCGGCCCGGCGGGGGGGACCCCGCAGCTGTGGGACGCGCCCGGGGCGCCGTGCCCAAGGTCACAGGGCGAGCGGGGCGGGGGACAGGAGGGGGTACACTGAGCCCCGCACTGCGGGAGGCGCCCCGCGCCCCGCTGCGGCCACGGGTGGGAGGTTTCAGCAAAGCCCCTCGGCGGTGAGGGAAATAGTAATACACCCAACAATAATAAAAATAAAATCAGAAAAGGAGGAGGGAGCTGCGGGGCACCTCCGCCCCTCGCCTTGTCCCTCTCCGCTCCCACAGCCCTCCCCAGGGGCGAGACGGGGCGGGGGCGCGGCGGCCCCCGGCGGCAGGAGGAACCCCCGGTGCCGGTGCCGG
>WAAG01008790.1:0-14132 GCA_013390105.1 Tichodroma muraria | reverse complement strand
GGACACAAATGCTGGGGGCTGTGCCAGAGCTTATTCTCGTATCCATGTAAACTCTGTCTCTGGGGGACAGAATTAATATCTATGCAAGACATTCATTTTCCCCATGATTTACCAAGAATTTTATAGTATATATCCTAAAGTGAAATTAAAAAAAAAGTAAATTGGACCAGAATAAATCCCTCAAAGAGGTTTGAAGTTATGATATTTTTCAAAGTTTACAATAAATTTTTGCTAATTTTCTAAAAATTATGTAGCTGAATTACAAAATAAGAAACAGGTGTCAAAACCACAGCAGAAATGAAGATCAATGTGGTTTTAATCCCTGAGCATAAATCAGGAGAAACTCTGTTTAAAAAAGCCAGTAAGGTTATTAAGAGTTATCAGAAAATGTAGAAACCCTCTTTGCATGTGAGCTACAGCTGCAGTAGTAAAATGGAGAAACCTGGGTAAGTTTGAGGGAAAATATACAATATGCAAACAAGTCATAGCTTCTTTTGCAACCTGACATGCACTAATAGCTAACAAATGAGAGGCTCTTTCAAATGAGCTAGTCCTGCACAGCTGAATTACGATAGGCAAATGGGATAGGAATAAATTAAAGAGCAACGCTCCCTGTCACAATATGCCTCTGCAAAGGCTACTTCCCTTCAGAAGTTATCGGCACCTGCCAAAGCCACAGGGATTACCCTTCAGGATACAACAGGAGAGGAAATTTTGGCTCCTGACCAAGAAGGCAGGAACTGAAAAATGTCCTAACAAGTGAAGTGAGAAAGCTAAGAAAAATTCTTTAGGAAAGTAATAGATTTATCCCTGCCCAACCCTGACTCTTCATTGACATTTAGCCTCTGTACTGCAGCATTAGAACTGCTCACAGAGGACTAAAGAAAATGCCAAACAAATCTAGGCCTAACAGGGTATGCTTCATCACCCAGACATGATTCACTGAAGAACAGCAAATGCATAGGGAAATTTGACCCACCACTACACTCTGTCCCACTGGCAAAAATTTCTCAATGCATATATCATGTGGCCCAGAAAGCCAAGAGCCAAAGCCTGTGCCGTGGGCAATACAGGCTTGCAGTGGGCTGCTGCAGCTTGCACCTGGAACTGATACCTTGAGTTGAACAAAATACCCTGATGCAGCCTGAGACGTGTCCAAGCAATAGCTCTGATTTGCTGGCCAAGAAATGGAGACCTAGGCTCCCTTTGGCAAGAATAATAGTGGGAATCTCCACCTGGTTGCCCAATTCAATTCACACTCCTCTGCATTCCAGCCTCCTGAAGGTCCTGAACAACCTTAAAGCTCTTCAGCTCCATTCAGGGCTCTTCCTAGTGTCCAAATATGGTTATTATTTATAATGTCTAGATAGCGCACTCTTTGTACCCTCTCTCTCTTTATCAGCTCTTTTAATTTGCTAACAAATAAATGCACACAGCCACAGAAAAATATTCTGTTCTGAAGTGTGTGATGACAAAAAAACAGAGAGTGAGTGGCAGAACATGTGCAGGACGAAGGTACAAACATACAAAAAGAGAGAAAGACAGCCTAGACATACAAGAATTGATGGTTCTGCTCTGTATATGTACACCAAGGTCTTCCCTAGACATGTATTTGCTCATAGAGATTTATTACTTTATGGGTTTTTTTTGTAAAATTAAGGTGAACTTTGTTTTTATTCTAGTGATTGATTCTCCTAAAAGTTAAGTAGCCATCTATGAATAATCTTTACTTTAAGACCTCAGGCCTATAGTTGTCTCTACTATAAAGATGAAGATATAAATTCTGATCATCTAAGCTCAAGGTCAGTATTGTTCATCACAGTAGAAATTTTGTTTTACTATTTCTTTTCAAAGTCTTGGAAATAATTACTGAAGACCCCATTCAAATTCAATATTCAAGAGGTGGGAAATGCCAGATTAACACTGCTTAAGGAACTCAGTTTGGACCTCTTAAATATATCTGCTATGAAACCATCTTCTATTATGTGATTACAGACTACTTTTCCATGGCATAGCTGCAGTGCTTTTTGTGTGCACTGTGCATGGTATTCTGAGGAATGGTATTTGGGGAATGAATCAGGTTTATCTAGTGAATGAGGCTTTCATTTCTCTCTGCCTCATTTGTTTCAGGAACTGGAAGGTATATAATGAACCAGCAAGGGACTACAGAATGAGAAAATAAGATTTAATGGTTAAGGCAGCTGCCACCGAAGAAGTGAATTCCATTTCTGGATCTGCCACAGAGCTCCTATGTGATGTTGGACAAATTACTTCACATTTCCCAGAGATGACCATTAATTTGATGTTCCTCGTTTTCTGATCTCTATACAAGGCAACTGAGCTGAGTTATTGAACACTTATAGCTGCAATTGATGTAGATTAAAACTGTATTCACATACACATAAAGATTGATTAAAATTACAGAGACTATGAAAGAAATGTTATTTAGAAATTAGCTGATACATTGTCAACTATTTTCCTCTGCCACCTGTAGGGATAACAAGCCCATGAATGGCCAGGGTAGTATGCAGGTAATTTCATTACTGTGTGTGAAGCACTCAGGTATGATAGCTGTGAGAACAATGAAGCAACCAATAATTTTATATTCAGTGCAGGTTTTGAATTATGTGGTGGTAAGGAAAGCCCTGGGGCTGCATCCTACATGAAGAGGATGGAAAGAAACACAAGCTAAGTGCTGATGAAGCAGGGTCATATGGAAACAAAAGGTATTAATTTTTAAAAGTATGTCAGAGTTCCTGCACTCCAAGGGGCCAAGTTCAGTTTCACAAGAGCAAGCTTAGGCCTGGTAGCACATAGCTTCTGCATGGACTTCATTTTGTTCTTTTCATGTAGACAAAGAGTTGTGTTGTTGAATATATATTATAGGTTTTATGTGAGAAGAATCCTGGCACCTGCCCCATTTCTAGGCTAGGTCACAGACCAATGGCAGCTTGAATCTAAATCCACATCTCAAAGAGGTGTAGAAGAGGTGACAAATGTGATAAAGATTAATGACTTGGACTTGGGAATGAACGTCCAGAATGACATAGCTTGAAATGAACATGCAGATGGATGTGGTCCCACTGTCTGAAAAGGCTGCATCCAAGCTAGTCCTCAGAAACAGGCCTGACTGCAAAAATGAGGTATTCCTGCAGGGAGAGAACAACCTTGTGATCTGGACAGGACCCATTGTCTCAGCCCTTTCACTCATGAAGAGTACTCAGGCTGAGCAACGCCCGAGGCCACCAGTGGACATTCCCTGCTCAGTTCATGACCCAGAGGATGTTAAACCTTGGGTCATGAAGGTTTGGACCATCCTAAGGACCATGGAAGTTGGTCCATAGGAGATGGAGACAGGCTGGGCAGGCTGAGGTGTGCCCTGGAGCTTGGCTTTGACCTCACTGCTTATCTAAGTTGGGCAACTCCACCACTGTCTGCCCAGTCTGGGACAGGACATGTGGCCAGGTGACCCTGAGGTGTCACCTGGCTGACTTTCATACATTTACTGAGGCTGTACTTGTACAGACTGAAAACACAGGGAGAACTGCTCTTTCCTACTAATACAAACAGATTCTGCTGGAGGAAGAAAGGAACTGGAGATACTTTGGCAATTCACTAAAACTTGGAGTTATGATAAGGAAAGCACAGTGCAGGGAAGTCCTATCTTGTTACCACCTTCCCTACAATATGAAAGGCATGAAAGAAATGAATATTGTGACAGGGTCATGACTTTGCTTATAGAACCTGCATATTAAGTGGTGGAAAAGATTACTGCCAAATGCCTTGTTTTACTGTTCACCCTCTCTTGCAGTCTCCTATTTTCTGATACTTGCTATAGCTGACACTCACTTTGCCATAATATATTACAGGCCACATGGAAGATCATATATCAGCAAATAATGGAATGAAGTTAAAATGCAAGTTTCCTATAATGAGCTGAGCCAGCCCATTTCAGCATTACGTTCAGGTGTTACACTGGGAGACAAGATAGGCTTTAAGGTACATTTTAAATTTGATTGCCTGCGAGAAAGAAAATATGCAACTTCAAAATTTCACAACAACAAGCCTGCTTCTTAAAGCTTAAAGCAGTTTCATTCATGAGGTTTGTAATTTGTCAAAGTATTTTCACTAGATTTGCATGCAAATTATGAAATACAAAACCAATTTAGTACAGCAAAGAAAATGATTTCAATCACTAAGGGAAATAAAAGTAACTTCTACTTAGAGCATAAGAAGAAAAGAAAAGCAAACAAGAGATTAAAAATATTGTCTCTTGATGAATTCCATTGTTTGGCCTAGAGAAGATTAGCCAGAAGAGTAAAAAATATTTAAGAATTTATTCATAAATATTACCAACCCTAAATCCACATTATGAATAAATTAAACATTCCTAATCTTTCATATCTTCATTCTAAGCTTTCCTGATCAGAGCAGAATAGAAGTTATGACCTGGACCTTAGGGGGTGAAATTTCCCCATTCCAAACTCCAGATGGCATAAATTTTCATGGACTCATTAAAGTCATTTCAGTTCTGGTAGTTTCCACTGCTTTAAGATTCAGCTCCACATTAATTGCGTCTATAAAGTAGTTTATGAATGCTTATTTTGGATCTCACCAAGCCAATAGATATAAGTTTAAAAAGCAGTGAGTAAACATAGCCATGATACTCACAGGTTATCAGGAAGATGTTACATACAGCAATTCAATATTGAGGGAAAAAAAGTGTTTAGCAGATCTATATCTGGTTACCTGTATCCAAGACAATGAAGAATGAAGCCCTTTGGCCTCAATCAGAACAGCATTTCAACACCAAGGCTGTAGGAGAACATACTAAGGTGATCAGTGTAACATTCAACTGAAATCCTTCACCCAAGTATGTATCTCCTCATACAATACAAGTTCCTCACCTGGTATCTTATAGGTACTACAAAGAAAACACAATTCCCACTTTAAAAGTAGATCTTAGAATCACAGAATATCCTAAGTTGGAGGGAACCCACAAGGATCATCAAGTCCAACTCCTGGCCCTGCACATAACACCCCAAAAATCACACCATGTGCCTGAGAGCACTGTCCAAATGCTTCTTGAACTCTTTCCAGGCCTGGTGCAGTGACCACTGCCCTGGGCAGCCTGGTCAGTGCCCAGCCACCCTCCGGGTGTTTCCAATGTACAAACACCTACATGAGAACCCTGAGCACAGCAGAACTTGGTGAAGGAACTGAACAGCAACTAGGCACCTCCTATCTTAGAGCCCTAGAGAGATATTTTGGAAACAAGTATGTTTAGATATTCAATAGGATCTTTCCTAAAGGATCTACATAGTTAAGAAATATTTTGATACACAAAGACTTAAAAAAGCTTTGTGTCTCATTGCCCTTTGAGTATCAGGAAATCAGAAGTACATAGGCTATTTTTGTTAATTTGGCTGATCACTCTGCAAGCAATGAATGAACTATGAACAAGAGGTGTAATTCCTTCAAGGATTCAAACTAGCAATTTTTCAGCTGAAAGAGTCAGATCCAGATAAATAGATTTCTTTGATTCTTGATATTCTTTCATCCAAGAAAAATTGTCTGAGGACAGAACAAACCAATTTCAAGCACCTGGAAAGAGTATAAACATATTCAGATATAAATTTCTAATATCTGGGTTGTGGGCTTTTTTTCTTTCAATAGACCAAAAAGACCCCCTTTCCTTTATTAAATCCTTTTTCATTTTCTATTACCAGGTTGTGACTACAGTCCCCAACGAGCATTATGATTACATTCTGGTATCTGTCATAGGAATATAGGAAAACTTAATATTTCTCTGCACAATACTGTCAGGATTCTTCCTGATGCACCTGATACACTAGAAGAGGAATGCTAATTATAATGATGATGATGATGATGATTTGGCAAACATCTTACAAAACACAAGATTGCAACAAGAAAATTTTATGAAAATGAGAAAATTAAAAGAAGTAGAGGGCAATCTGAGAAAACTATACAATTACATATGTCAGTAAATGCAGAGCAAGAACAGCTTTAATGCAAATGAATAGTTTTGTATGGATCCAACTCAAATATAGTGAAGCAAAAAATATTGTCTTCTACCACAAAATGCTTTGGGGACCAAGAGAAGGATGTGATGCAGGAAAGACTCACATCCCTGTGCTGATTTTATTCTGAAAAGGAGAGAGCATTTCCATACAACTCCAGAGAGCCACTGGAGTGGTGCACAGGTGTCTATGTGGCACATAAATGTGGCACAGCACTGCAGACCCCTGATCTCTGTGCACCACTGCAACATGAGCTGGTTCCACAGGAACTCCTTACTCTTGGGGAGTAAGGAGGGGAAATTATACTTCCCCCATAGGTGAGAAGGCAGAAGAACTTCACACCTACCTCTGACTGATTTTACCAAGCAGAACAAAGAACATTTGGGAAGCTTCCATTCCAGTCAACAAGGCAGGAGGTGGTATTTTCAATAATTAAATGTAATGTTCCAGCATATGCACATCAGTCTTAAGAAAGACATATTGTGACCCATTCCTTTAGGCAGCACCTTGTGAAATGATGCAGGGGTACTTGCAGACACAGCAAACCATCACCCTATCTCAGTAAAGCAATTAATTTTTGTTTCATCAAAGCAATTTCTTAAGATATGCTTCCTAGAATAGTGCTATCATCTAATAAATGTCTGGAGTGATAAACAGAAAGTCCTGACGTGCAGGTGTCCAAGCTCCTTAACACAAACTGGCACATTGTTTTGGATCCACATGAAGAGAAAACACTGCACTGGGGATATTGACTCCATTTGATAAAGCCATGATATTCACCAGTTCATAAGGATACCTTCAGGTCTAGGGTGGGAAACTCATGAAATTGTTTCAGAAAACAGCTATCATACATTCAGGCTACAACTCAGATCTAAAAAACTGGAGACAGGAGGAACCTACACTACCTACTTTGAAGTCTAAACCAAGCCTCAGCTTTCCAGGAACAGAGTGGGGACATTTTTTGTTGGTGGTTTGTCTGCCAACTTCTTGTTTTGATTTTCTGGTTAAGACCCAATAACTCCTGCATTCAAGGACTATCATCATCCCATATACCTGAAGCTCTCAGCCCCATCATGCTGCAGCCTTGGACTGCTGGAATACAAAAAGCAGTGTTTTGTACTGAAGTGGAGAGGTAAACAGCATCACGAGGATCTCAGTATGCATATAGTCCTACATCATATATAACAAGAGCAAGCACAATTATTTCATGCATGAATTAAGCCTGCATGACAATAAGGAAGTTCAGTTCTTCACTGCTTTCAATACTAATGCTGATACTTGGTGCAAAATGACAGCAGTTTTCCTTTTTCATGTGAAGTTAACATTGGAACGTTTAGCAGCAATTCATAAAGTGGTGTATGGTGTGGATGTATTGAAATATTTCTAAATGCTCATTATTGCAAAGTGGAATTGAAGGGAGAACTTTTTATGCACTGTTTTGCAGTAACTTTTGTGTGCTTTTCATCATTAATATTTAACCAAACTGTTTACAAATAGGGCTATACTTACCTGAGATGTATTAGGCCAAGACTTTTATGTACAGTTACAGCGGTAAAACATTAGAAAAAAAAAAACAATTCCTACTATGGAACTTTAATATAACTGCAGAATGACTTAATTTGCAATTTATTTTAAATGTGCAGTAACTTCTAGGACTACAAAATTTACACCGAGGTGAGCAGTTCACTTCCCTCTAAATAGAAGCTGAAAATAGATTTCTTCAGATAAGGAGCTGCTGAAGTGGGACTTGAGTGGTGTAACTTAAAGAAAACCATAAAATGTTGCCAAAAATAACAGATAACTGTCCCTGAAGTCAATGCCTCAGGAAAGTACTATTGAAGAGTACTTCGATGGAAGTGCCATTTTTCATACAAGAAATAAAATCTTCTCATCATTGTGTAGACATGAATGACCCTGGGTATTTTTTGTTAATGCTGGAGACCTTGGCCCCTGAATTTGTGCTGAACTAATTTGTTCATTAGAACTCATTTGTGCATTCTGCACATTTAATTCCTCCTGCAAACTTCTAAATTATTCTGGAGTGCTTGCTAACTTTTTCTTCCCAAATACCTGTTACCTTCCACTCTAGAAATTTTTGATTCTCTGCCTGTATTTCTGGGTCTGATTAAGTATATTTCCCATCTTTTTTTGGTGGAAGGGTTCCTTTGAAACAACAGCTTTTCAAAATGTAAGCTTTTAAGAAAAGAACTGTGAGACTATCAAACTAAATACAAACAGAGGAGTCTCATAACACAGTATGTGTGCAAGGATTTTTAATTCAAGAACTTGTTTAACATTTTCCTTTTGTGTTGGCTGTTTCTTAAAAAGTAAATGGTACCATCTGTATAGACCATCTGAACTGAACTGACCCTGAATAGGAGCATGAACAGAATGAACCCACAGATAATCCACAGCACTTTGTTAAACCCGAGGATAACTAATTTACTTCCAGAAAATATGGACAGGCAATTATTACCAGAAAACTTTAATGAAAAAAAAATTGAGAAGAATTATTTTAATTTTGCAAGCATTACTTTCCACAGGAGCTTGTTCTATGGCATATTTTTCAACAGTTCCAAATTATAAAGAAACGAGTCATCGGGGCTGGTTCTGAAACCAGCATCTGTTTTCCTACTCCTGTCAAAACCATTTACCTCTATTTAGTGTGAAGTTTGGCTTCTACATAAGCAGAGCCTCTGATACAGGGTATCAGTACATGCCTGTGAGCATTGTGTGTGCTGCTCAGCATCTCTGGTGAGTTGCCTGTCCAGTCCCACATATGCTGCTGCTTCCACATATGCTACCAACAGCAGCAAATAACAATCAAAGAGCGGCAGATGAAGAATAATTATGTTTAAGGAACAAGGCAAGAGACTGAAAATCAGAACACATCAGGACGTCCTTGAGGAGATATTGGCTTCCCAACCTTGCTTTCGTGCCTGCTTGGTCCTCAACAGCTCCACTCCCACCCACCCTCTTCCAGCATCCTGCCTTTGGGCCCTGGCCCCAGCAGCACTGGAGACACGATGGAAATCACTGGTGTGACTCGACATCCTAATTTGCTCCAAGTGCTCAGCTGCTGCTGCAAGACCAGCCCGTACACTTCGGGAGCTTGTCTCCCCCGCAGGGAAGTCAGGATAACTCGATTTGCTGCTGTCAAAGAAAGGGGTGCCAAGCCAAGAGATCTGCTTCTGCTGAGTCCTTGGCACTGAAATCAAGCCTGTGGTTCTGTCATGCCCTTTTTGTTGCTTGGATTCATGAGGAACTGCTTCCTCTGCCTGCACAGCTAAACTGTGCCACTGTGGGAGGCTTGAACTGTGTTTTTAAACAGGCTCCCTGCTGTTCTGTGTCACATTCTTTCTTCTTCTCTTTCCACAGCAATTTCATATATATTACATTCTAAAACAGAGGGCAAACTCCAGAAACGAGCATCCTGCACGCAATTTTCCAACGTTCATGGCCAATTTGCTGCATTCTGCTGTGAATTTCATGACAAGAAATTCAGAAACTATTAATATTGCCTTTGATCTTTCCTCCTTTTTCCCTTGTACCCACTGATGCTTGTGTATTCACAGTATGTGAAACAAAGAAGGGGGATCTTCAAATTCCAAAATCTTTCTACTTACTAATTTTTACATAAATTAGATTAACCCTGATTTCTTGAAAATGCTGACTTCAAGAAAAAAAATTACAGTTTGAGGATATAACTGATAGGACTACAATGGAAACATCAATTAATGTATTTAGTCATGTTCAGGGATTGATCTAATAAAGACTTCAGATTATTTATGTTATATTCCCATTTTTACTTTTCAGTCATTTGGGTAATGAAAAATAAATGATGTGTTAGATTAGCTTCTTGGCTTGCACTAAGTATTACCATGCATTTTCTTTTAAGGGAGTGTTCTGAAGGAAGCACTAATGATAATCATTAAAGGTAGAAAAAAGTTAAAATTCAAAGGAATTTCTCTGTCTTTAAGTCCCTCATTCTTTGCCAAATGCACACATACCTTTATATATATATACACATATGTATATAAAAATCAGAGGCAGTGAAATAAAGAATGTCTTTGATTTCGTTTCAAGAAAAATGTCAAATGCAGAGATACATCCACTATCCTTTCCTAGATATCAAAGCTATTTTCAACAGAAGGGTCTCTCCAAAAATATAGCCTGTTTCCGTACTGCAGATGAAGTCTGCAAAAGCTCAGAGAAAAGAGGGGGGGAAAAAAGATCAGTTTTCATGGCCATGTACCAATTTCTCCAGGATGAAAGATGAAAGCGTTTTTGGTTGAATCAGTCGGTATCTTTTAATTAGAGGAAGCATTTCCAAAAGTGTCTAGTTGTCTCTAGGAACACAAGCCTCGGTCAGTGACTTCAATTTTGCTACAAAAATTATACTATGACTTAGTGACATCTTTCACAAAAATGGATCGATTTTTCTTTCATAAAAAATGCAAGAAAACCTGACTTTCAAGTCATTTGGCCTTTTATTATAATATATTACATCCCATGCACTGTCTTGATGACATTTACTGTTTCCTATGCAGGATCCAACAGTATGTATGAGTTGTCCGAAGTTCAAAGAGGGCAGTCATTAAAATTTGACATTTATGTCAATGTGTGCACAGGGAGTTTACCTTTTCATTAGCTGCATATATATATATATTTTTTTTTCTGGTAGAAAAAGCTGATTATGAAGTCATAAAAGACTTGGAGTGATTTTGTGTGATCCCAGTTGAGACTAATGGGTAATTCTTTATGATCGCAACTGAGATTACCGGGTAAAGAAATTGATTAAAGATAGGTTTTTTTGTTGTTATTTGCTGAGTTGTCAGGAGGTGTTGAGTCATGCTGTGGGAAGTTAGAGTGCTGAATCTTCTGCTGTCATATACAGAAATGTCACTTTATATTACATAGCATGCTGAACTAAGTTAAAAAAATTCTTTGTACATCATACAGTAGTTTGGTAAACAAAACCTATCAACTTCACAAATCTGGTTCCCCATCCAATTGTACCATATTTTTCATGCCTGATAGACTCAGATTTTTTCAGTGCACAAGTCCCAACATTTGTTTTTTTCCAGATGAACAAACTGATTTAAATACTGTAAGGATATGATAGTTGACAGCCAAGCTGTAATAGGTCTTTCTTTTGGTGCAGAAGTGTTTATCAATCTCCTCTTGATAACAAATTTCATCTGTTGCATCTTTTCCTTGTTTAACCAGGGTACAACAGTCCAGCAAACTTTTGCCTCTCAACTCATCTCAAAATACTTTTTGCAATCACATTGTGAACTTACTGAGAAGACAGAAAGATGATGTGATAGCCAGAATCAGCTAACAGACTCAAGGAAGTTTTTTCATGCCTGGTCATGGCATGAAGTCAACAAGAAGAGGAATGAGTGAATTTTTGTGGTGAGTTCTAATTTTAACCAGTTTAGCTGTGTTGCAGTGAAGCCAAATCCCATGCAGTTGGGTCTTGGCTGGCATAGCTGTGGTCCCAAACAACTGGGAGAGAAAAGGAGAGCCACTCCAAGGAATAAAACTGCCTCTGAAAAAAAAGCATCCTGATGACTTTCCCTCCAAAGCCCAGCTTGAAGGAGACTGGCAGATGAGGACAAGGCCATCAACATTCCACTTACAAACTCTTCCTGAAGGGTTCCAGAAAGAAGAGGCAGTGAGACCATCACCCAGCAATATCAAGCCAAAATTTTGGCTTTATTTCTTATTTGGTCTCACTATGATCCTGTTGTTATTTAATCCTGTGATTGAAAGATGGGCTACGCTCTCTGGGCCTTTATGAGAAGTTTGCTAGAATTATCTCTACACTCAGTGGAGGCAGTGAGCATTAAACTCATGTGGTATTTTCTCAGCACTGCAGGTACCACCAGCTATCTCGTGTTCTGTTAAAAGCAAGACCACACAGTGCAAGAAGTGGCCACACTTTAAGAGGGGTAGGACAGCCAGAGGTCTCAGTGCTTGTTCTTCAGGAGCCTGCATTTAGTAGGTCTTTTTCAGGTTCACTGAGGTCAAATTTGCATTAGAAAAGTGGACCTAAAGATCTTTGCAGACAACATGAGAAGGAAAAACCAACTCAGGTCAAGACAAAGAGGAAATTCCTACCTTCTAAAATCTTTCAAAAAAAGCAGATTTTCCCCAATTACAGCTGTACAAGTGTCTTCTGGATCTCTGTTCTAAAATTCTATCTTTGTTAATCATTTGGGTGCTTAGTTAAAAAAAAAAAAAAAAGACTTTTTTTTCCTCTTCATTTTTGTTGACATAATTCAGCTCAGGAATGAGAGGCCCTTGATAAGAATATTTCATTCCACAATGCAATGTCATTACAGTATAATCTCGGCCAGCCCATCACACCCTTATGTATTTTCCTATCTGTCTCTTTAGAAATATACAATGTAATGTTACTTATGATATTTACCTAAAGACTTCTATTGTATCGGTGTTGGAGAAAATATTCTGAAAGTTCTTTTAAACAGTATGTACACATAATTATTTCTGCAAATATTTTAAAAGCTGCCCAGAATGGGGAGGAGTTTTAAAAGGTTTGTAGGTAAAGGTTTTGCTTTGCTCAGCTTCCCACTGCCCTTTCTACTAACCAGCCTGCAACTTCTAACATGCTGCTGACAGCCACCTTTCAGATTTCTATACATCTTGTAAAGACAATTACTGAATTCACCCAATGAGCCAGACCAGGAACATCCTAATAGGTGTGTGAAAGGCTAACAAGCTGGAAGAGTTTGAGGTGGTGTCAGTGTCTCACATCCCGTGATGTCAGTGAGTTGATAAAATTGTTACTGGTTCAAGAAGGCACGTACCCATGGTTTCTCCTTTCAGTCATTCCCTTCTACCAAGGCTAGATAGTTAAGGTTTTGTACCTCAGATGTGGTAAGTGGGTTGAAATGCCAGAATTCACTCCTCAGGAATCTCACAAACAAGGGAGTTTGTGTTACAAGAAGGTATGTTACAAGAAGGACTGTGCTGTTAACAGGGGGAGAAACTGTCTCATTTCCAACTCACTTATTATTATTATTTTTAATAAAGGGGATGCCATCTTTAGCCCTTTTCGTACCCATAACCTGAGCAGGATGTTGATGAAATGATAAGGCTTTTTTAAAGATTATTCTTTCTTGGAAACACCAAGCATGATGCAGCTGTTACCCTGTCACATATGACCACATGACAAAGTTCAGCTGTGAGCAGGGATGTCCCACTCCTTGTTCAGCCCAGGAAACTGCTCAGGCCTGGGGAAAAAGCTCAGGATTTAACTTCTCAGAGCTGACAGTCTCCTAGCACTGAGTGGAGTCAACCATTCTCAATTCCCACCAAGCTGAACCACACCTAGGCTGAATAGGATGATTTCACAGGTAGCACTCAGTGTGAGCCCAAACAGCAGAATGCACCCAGAGCTCCCATTAGTAATCATTACAGAAGTAATAATAAACTCATCAACTTCTGTCTTCATAAAACCATGTGTGTACACATTATCACAAAAGAAATAATGCAGTAATGAATATCACCACCACTAAAAGGCATTAAGAGTTCAGGAGAACACAGCACAACAGTGTAGTAATCTAGGACAGCAGGTAGAGATTAAACAGTTGAGTCTAAAAGTATCATTTACATAGAGACTGCCTACAGAAATTGAGTGCAAACGAAGATACTGGTCCTGGTATCTGTATAGAAAACCACTTGCACTGTGTAAAGGCCTGGGTTCAGACAGATGCAGAGCAAAGAGTGCCACCTACAGAACTGCTGGGAACAGTCACTTCAACGTATTAGGTTCCCTTTCCATTTGCCAACCATCTATGGTGACGTTTAGTTAGCACATCTGGCGAGATTAAGTCCAAGCTGCAGTGCTCTCAGAGCCAATAAATTAACCAAAAAGTGAAGCAACATAAGAGCAAAGCTGCTAAACAAAAGAGATGTTTGAAAAAAATTGATAATACTGCAGCTACAAGAAATCATCTTGCCAGCTCAGAACAAGTCTGTTTTGAATGTACACTTCCCACGTGTTTGACATCCTAATACAGCTCACTTAATACTTGCACAGAATCCGTAATACACAAGAAA
>WAAG01008761.1:0-66394 GCA_013390105.1 Tichodroma muraria | reverse complement strand
CCTGTGGCTTCTAGACATCACTCAAACCAACAGCTCAATTTGTTACCTTGCACCAGCCCCAGAATAATTCCAGTTTTGATGAAAAATGTTACTGTTACTTTTGGGTAGCTAGATGCTGTCTAAGCGCAAAGGAATTTCAGAAAGCCATCACGTAACTTCACTGGGCAAGAATGTGGCAGACTAATGTCAACATAGGTAAACATAGGTTTTTAAACAGAGTTTTTTTCCAGTTAGGAAAGAATTATTTTAAACCATATTTGTGTGATGCTGAACTCAGAACTGATGGTTGCAACTTGGAAAAGAGGCTTTGTGGTTGTCATTGACAGTTTTCCAGGACTGTTGTCAGCAATGTGGAGTAACAGCAGCCAAAAAAATCCAGAAAAGCCTGGGCAGTGTGTGCCTCTTGCAACATCAGGAAAAGGTACTGAAGACAAGAAAATACCTTTTGTTGGTATTTAAAACAGTGCTGTGCTCACCATATTTTGGGCGTCCGGTTTTTGTGCCCACATCTGAAGAAGGCAGAGTTAGTGCCTTTAGCTTAGGGGAGTGCTGTCGCTGCCTCGTGTGGAGTTGCATCATTTAAAAGGTTTGATTTGGAAGGTCGAGGGGCAGCGGGTTCAAGGTTTACAAAATCATGAGCTGGTGGAAGGGTGAACGCCAGGCTCTTGTTGACAGAAACCCCGCAGTACAAGGACACTTGGTGAAACTGGTCGGGAATCAGTTTAAGACAGATGAAAGAAGAAAGTGTTTGTTTACATAGCAGGTAGTGAATTTATGCAACTGCAGCCAGAGGATGTTTTGAAAATAGGCTGTGTAGGCAGGTTCAAAACAGGGTTAGGAGAGTTCATGGTCAGTGAAGAGAGTGTGAGGGGAGTGGACCACAGGACATTGGCTATTGGTTCTCTCTAAATAGCACTTTTTCTGCCTTATTGGAGATGAATTCTGGGCTAGATGAACCATCAGTCTGACCCAACTGAGTGTTTCTTACATTCCTGAGCTCTCCGGCTTAGTGGGATCTTTTTGTCATTCACTTAAAATTATGTTCTTGTTCATGCCAGGGTTAGATGGAAGGCATGAAGCCTCTCTTTTATTTTTTTGTATGTTCAGTAAGCTGCACCTCCAAGGGAGACTCCTGGATTAAATTGTTGTTCATCAGTGCTGCAAGATGATATGGCTATTACTTCTTAATAAGCTGGAAAAAAGTTTCCTTCTTTCTAGCCAGGAAAAAGGACTGGGAAGTCCATCTGGGAATGTGATTAATCTGGGTCTCAGTCATAATTTTCCTCTCAGATTCTGAGGAGAAGTTTGGGCAGATACTAGTGATAAGATTTTATTTAGACATACCTTTCAGCTGTAGTGGTGAGCAGCTACACTGGTGTTTATGCAACGAGATTCCAAGCACACTCTTTACTGTTTCATCAGTGGGACACACTCACTGGTATTTGGTTATGTCCCAGTGTGCTCTGAGAATTGGGAGTTTTTCAGCCCTTGCCTCATCTCACAGTTACCAGGGCTCAGGAGTGAGAGTAAAACCCACAGCTAGAAGTCATTGAATCTGAAAGATGTGAGTAATTCTTTTGCTAGAGAGTAGGATAGAGTATTGCAATATTTTCAAGTAATTGTTTTTAAATCCTCCTTAACAAAGTTAACTTCAGTATAGCGATGCCTTTTAGGGTGGTAACCATTGGTAACTAGAAGACAGCCTAGGCTTACTATATTTTTTGAGTTGATTTGGGTAGACTTAACATAAAAGAGGTTAATAATGAGATTTTAGAGGTTTTTGCATAATGTTAAAACTGGAGAGACTGCAAAGCTGAAAAATAGTGAGGGCATTCCTTTCAAAGGTGGTGACATTTTGTTTTATTTTTACCGTCAGTATCTTACAACAGGGAAATAAATGTCCCATTTTTAATGTAATGTTCTACAATGATTTTTATCCTGGAGGAAAACCTAATTAATGGAAAGAGCTAAGTTATGTCTAAATCTGGACACTGTCAAGCTTCATCATAGCCTAATGTCAAGCTGCTGTAGAATCTATCACTATGAAGGCTGTGCTAGTAGGTGTTATTATTTATGTGGATGTATACATCTGACTTTTCCTTGCTGGGGCACGGTTGTCTAGGAAGAAGGTTGAATATGAGCCCCTTGAGAGCTTGTCCTGCTTTCTTCCTCCTTCCTTCCCCGTCCCCACTTCCTCTTTCCACAATTGTAGTAAAATTTGATAGCTCCAAGTGTAAGTTAATCCTAAGTTATAGAAGTCCTTCCTTGAAAGAGACTGTAAATCTCAGCAATACATTTCTTAGAATACAGAAAAGGAGCATCTATTTATGGAAGGAAAGGGGCTTATTTTTATTTTTTTATAAATATTGAATAGAAGTGTATAAAGTAAAGCTTCCTCAACAAGTTCAGATCCAACCAACCAAAAACCTCCCTAGCTTTTCTTCTGTGACTAAGAGAATGCTTTCTTACTGTTAGGAAATACATCAAAAATGTCAATATTTACTATTGCGTGAACAGCCTTTAATATTTACTATTTGAAGCAGCTCTGTACCTTTTTCTGTTCAGTTTTTATAGTGCCTAATGTTTCTACTCAATACGCTGAAAATATTAAATGTTAACATTGTATTTAGTCATCAGACTAATCTTCTGATTTGCATTAAATTTGGTTTGGTGAGGTGATCTAAAAGGCATTCTTGGTGGATGGAAAAGAAGCACTAGAAGAATACAGAAAGAGTGGCTGTTGACATGATGAGCACTGACACTGCAGTCCTGAGCTTAGAAGCATTAGGATTTTGGTTGGCTTGTTTCCAGTCATGTTGTGCAACAGGGTAAAACAAACAGGGAGAAAAACTTCCTTGTTGTCCCTTTCTAGGATGTACCTTCCTGAGTGACTGTATGTCCTGGTTTAGGGCAAATTTGGGAGAGGACCTCCGAATGGGTCTCTCTAGAAAGCAAATAAATCTCCTCCGGGAGAAGTGGAAAAAACTGTTTATTTAACAAGCAAAGTTCTCACAAACATGGAAAAATTAATAATGGAACCTCTCATTGTTGTGAAGAGATGGCACATTCAGAGAGAGTGCGTGTCGTGGGGCGTAGCTCGGCTCGCTCAGTCTCTTACCGGTCCCTCCCGTGCTGGAAAACGCCGCGTCCCGGCCCCGGTGGGCCACAGGCGTGAGCTCCCGGTGTTCCTCTGGGTTTTCGGCCCACAGCAAGGCTGCTCAGTTCCAAGAAAAAGGAAAGTCACAGTCCAGGGAACTTCTCTGCCTCAGCTAGCTAAAAAACTAACTAAAAGTGAAGGAGAGCTCTCTCCGGTGCTGCAGACAGCACAGTCCGTGAGGAGGATGTGGGGGAGCGAGTGCAGTTTCTGCAAACAAACTGCGAGCTTCTTCTCCCCCCCTTCCCTCTCGGAACCAGTCTTGAAGGTGCAGAACTTAATATCCAGCATAAACAAAACAGATGATTTGGGATTCAAGCATTATGAAGTCTAGGATACTGTAGAAATTGATCTTCCCACCTTCTAACCATCTTAGTGCTCTAGTGGTGGGGGAGGAGGAGGATGGTGACTTCTTTTTGCTTCCTACAAATCATCAGCTGTAAAGAGTGAAGGAAGTGGTAGATAATGAAGTCTGCCTCAAACCTGTTTGGCAGAGCCACAGTGTAAATCTCCTTAGATTGCTTTGCTGATCTGTTGGTAGTCCTCCACTCCCTGAAATATTAAATTGCTGCAACTTGTTCTGTGCAGGGATGGGGTACTGGTGCTGGCCAGCCAAACTCTGGGGGTCACATGGAGCCATCTCTAGCACAGGAAAGTGTGCAGGGGCCACCTGATGCACTGTTTTGCATACAAGTACTCAGGGATGAACGTCACCATCTTTTTTGATAAGTGTGTCTGAGTCTGGTGAGAGAGCAATTAACAAATTGCTCCTCTAGTGTAAGAGGAGCTGCAAGATGCTGAGGTTCCCTCTGTGGCTGAGTAAAGCTGTGAGCTGCAGACCAGCAGTGGTGAATTTGGTGCTCTCAATGTCCATTCAAGTGGCCTTGCTCCTTAAAGCATACATAGTGCTGTTCTGCAGATGGATGAGTAGGGATAAAGTTACAGTCTGAGGGCTACTGAAGGCAGAGAGCTGCAACACAGCCTATAAAACTGTCGCACCTTTCTGCAGTTTCTCTGTTTCTATGGAAGTTGTTTTTTTCCACAGCTATACTTGTAGAGCAGAAATTGAAATTCAGTCCAGTTCAATGAGTTTCCTAATATGTATGTATTTCTCTTGGCAGCTGTATTTGAAGCTTTCCTTGGCTATTTAGCTTTGAAAGGTTGACAAAGGCTGTCTGAAATACTCTTCTCTGATGATGAGATAACTGACCGTATCTCAGCATGTGGAGAAAGCTTCCTGGGCAGCTAGAGATGGAGGAGAGGCAGTGGAAAACAATCAGGTCCAAATCAGCTGGAAAGAGGGGACAGCTGCACTATGTTACTACAGAGAAGATGTAGTTTGGTTGTATCAAATGGAGGAGCAGCCTCCCTAAGAAGGGAGAAGACACATGATAAGCCGTGAAATAAGCCAGGTCCTGAGTTCTGGCTAGTGCAGGGATGGCAGCCTACCTGTGCATTTGATGTGAGAATGGAGGAATTATTTAATAAAACGATGAAGTTCTGAAGGCTACAGGTCTGTGTGCAGGCTGGATCCCTGTTTTCTCCCTGTTGCAGAAGATCAAATATCGTGGTATTCCCATGACAACCTCACTAATCCAGCTGCTGCAGTTAGGAGTGACTGTAGCCTGATCACATGTGGAGATTACTGAAGTTACAAACTAAAGTCTGGTCATTGATATTTTGCACAGTCAAGTTCTCATCTCTGAAGTTCTGTGAGCAGAAAAATTCCATCTGTTACTCTTGGAGAAATATGTGAAGTATCCACATAATCTCTTCATCCTCTCTGTTCCCAGAAATCACAGGGTGCTTTGCCATGTTCATTATGAGAAGGCTGAAGTCTTGTTGCATAGTTTCAAAGTTAACTTTAACACCTTCTTGGATGTTATCTCAAACTGTGAGATTTGTGGATTTTTATATTTAGCTCAAATTGTCTGCTATAATTGGCTTTGAGGTTTCTTATAGAAGGGTAGCTGACTGCTCAAACACGCCTGCATTTCATGTTACTTAAAAACATGTGTCTGTCTTTTTGTCATCTCAGAACCTGCTTTGCAGAGTAAGATTTGTTGGCATAACTCTTCAATGTACTTCCTTTATTTCCTTACTTCTGTGAGAATGGTATGAAGCTCCCTCTGTATCTTCTCACTTGGCCACACACTTGTCTTGACACCCCAGCCCACTCCCAATGGTGCTCAGCTTGGCTCTGACTTTAGTTACACTCAGCCAGGCAGCAGTGAAACCTGGAGGTGGTGGCTCTCCTGGGAGGGACCCACACAGCTGTGCTGAAAAGCACACCCATCCCTCTGCTGTGGCCACAGCCTGCCTTGGGGTCACCTATTCCCTGATATATTGTACCTTCTAATTATAGAAGAAAGCAGTGTCATGATATAGTTGCTTGCCTTGGACTTTTTGAGTAAAAAGAAAATACATCTCTATGGCTGTGATATTTTATACTGATACTTGTTCTCAGTGCCTTGCTAGAACCCTTGGGTGATAAAGAAAGAAAAGTGGAGTTGAATTTCTTCAAAACATTCTGTGAATGGTGTGGAATCAAAATATAATGCAAGTCAGAAGCTTCTGTCCTTTTTTTCCCCCCCCAAACAAATGTTTTTTATTAATCTGCAGTTCAGTTGCATTCTCTCAGGGTTAGTTGTAATCATTCCAAAATTACAAAAATAAATCCATCTAGAATGATGGTTCCCAACTGATGTGCAGGGGCATGCAAAAGAGCCAGCAGGCAGTTAGATACGCTTTGAAATCTGAAGCAATTATAGCCGTGTCTCTGAAGTGTTGCACTCAGGTTATAAGCGCACTTATGCAAGGATTTTGGCACATGCAGGTATATCATGGAAGAGTTAATTGATGCAGGAGTCTCTTGGGAAGAAGGGCTCCTCAGGAGAGTTAAGATACTTGGGCATCAGGACCTTACCTGGTGTGGATCTTACGTGATGCTTTGTTTCACGGCGATATGAAACATTTCGTCAGTTTTTCTTCTTAGTGGAACTCAGAGCTCTTATTGCACTTCATGCAAATGTTTGCATATTTGTGGTAACCAGAAAAATTGCAGCATAATGATAATATTAATGACATGTATGATGGTCTTGCTTGTTCTTTATTACATGTGGGTACCATGAATATCTCGCTGTACATGAAACAGAATGAACACCCTCTTTTCACTTCTAAAAGAGCCCTCCCACATTTCATCATGACACACAATATTAGAAACTCCAGTGCTATGGGTTTGTAGTATTGATGTAATTCTTCCTTTGGAAGAACTGTACTCTCTGGCTTAGCTGCACTCCCTTACATGATGCTTGTTCAGTTGGAGTGCAGAAATACTTGTTAGTGCATAGCAAACCATGCAGGAGGTGCAGCAAGGTCTCGGAATTGGATGTGCTGCAGCTGCTGTGCAGGGGGTGGAGTGTCCGGCTGTTTCCCAGCTGCTGGAATCTGTGCCAAGCACATGTGCACACCCACTCCCTTTAACTTGGTATTGTAGCCTGGGGCTTGAACCTGAGTATCTGCCTTTGCCAAAAGAAAGGTATGCATGAAAAGATAGAAAAAAACTATGAGACACAGGGCCTGTTAGAGATGCCCTGCACTGTGAATAGAAAGTGCTTAGAAATGGCCTTTCAAAATGATGGTATTTTTCATAAATGAAAATATAATTCAAAATTAAACAATCCATTCTTATATTTTTGCCTTCCTGCCACCCAGCTGATAGGTTTAAAAATGAAGCATCAGCTGCAGAAGGAGCTGCACGTTGTTTGGCAGGGAGTACAGTTAGTTTCCTGAGCCAAAAAGGGGTCAAATCCACAGGTGAAGAGGGACTGGGGGAGGCCTCTCTGCTGTAACTTAATCTGAAGGACAGATAAATTCTTTCCTAAGTCAAAGCAAGTAATGAGTTCTCTCTTGGTAAACCAGTGGTATAGTGCTCTATAAAAGACTGCTGTTTTAATGTTTTTACAGTCTGTAAGACAGAGGGGCTTGAAGCTTTGGGGGTTATTTAGGTGTGTAGAGTAGACGCAAGATTAATTTGTATTTTATTTTATGTGGACATATATGAGTGCTAATACTTTATATGGTCTTCACAGAGACAACCACAACCAAGCGCAGAGAGTTGTTTGAAATCATAGGAAGGCTAAATATTTCTTGGTAACATGGTTTGACTTCTGTATGGTGTATACTAGAGCCTCTTGTAAGCTTTTTTCTGATAAACGTTCAGATCACTGAAAATAAAAGTCAAGGTATATTCTCACGAGACACCTGAGCCTCTCTGTAAGCTGTTTTCCCCTCTTAGCTCCTTGCCTAGCCCAGCTTCTTTTGACTATGGCTGCAATGCAGGTTACAACGGTACTTGAACTGCTTTGTGGCGAGTGAAGGCAAAAGGTAGTGCTTTAAAATACTTCCAGCTCACAGTATTGAAACAGTGTTGCTCACCCGAAGGCTGTGCCGCCAGTGTTAAGTGACTCCCGTGTTCTGATTCACCTCTCAAAAGCTGAACCTGCAGGCAGCTTCAGGACAAAGAGCGATGCGACCTTTGCAAGCTTCTGGGTCATGTTTTGAGCTCACAGCTTTCTAACAATTGATAAATCTGCACATAATTTTTACCTGGAGCTGGACCATAGCACATACTGTAGACATTTGAAGGAAATGCTGAAATAAATTTTGCTTTATGCTTTCCTATATCAACAAACTAAGAGTGCTTGAATATGTTGTGTGCATATATGTATATACTTATGTGTATCAGTCTGTGTGTACCTGTGTGTGTAGAGGGAGGGGGAGATAAAACCAGTTTGTGGCAAATGGAGGGGAAAAGTGGGATAGGTCACATAAAAACACACATCTAAATGATTGCAATATCAAGGCTGGTGGAACAGGTGATCTCCCTTTTCTGTCCCTGCCACCTGACAGCAGAAGCTCTGTAGCTGATGCACCCTTTGGAGTACCCTGTCTACTTGGGCTGCAGATGAGTTTGCAGAATATTACAAAGAATGCAGTGTTTTAAGGCACAACATGTTTTGATTTGTATGGAGAATATCTTAAAGACTGGATACTTTGGCAATGTAAACAATTGGAAAAGGAAAATGCATCTGTTTTCTATTACAATTTAATATTATGCTCATCTGTGGCTTCTAAGTAATGGGCACTTGTTTACATATTACAGAATATAGATTATAATTTTATAAACATAGTTTATAGTTGCATATTGGTTTCTTAAATAAAAGAAAGAAAAGCAATAGTGGCTTATAGAAATACTTGCACTGAGACAGTCCTGGAAGTCCACAGAAGCAGCTGGTATCCAAGGGTGGGAGTGGAAAGCCTCTGCTTTCTGCACTGCCTTCCCCATAGCTCAAATACTGCCTCTCTTTATGCTCAAATCCGTTTGTTACTACTAATGGCTTCTGCTTACTAAATTTAGGATTTGTTGTAAATGAAGATTACAGCATTGTTTTCCTGTAATTGAATCTGATTTGTAAACCCTTAAGCGGAAGAGAAAGTCTTCTTCTTTAAGTGTTTTAAAGCAAAATGTCAGTAGACATCTGTGTACTTCCCTGGTTTAATCACTACATCTAAATTGCAGCTGTGGGATATTTCCAAATCCCTGTTTTTCTTTCTTACATTTCCATTAATTTTCATTGAAGAATAGCTTTGTTGAATGAATTGGATTATTATTTTCTGAATCTCAAATACATCATGTAACTGTAGTGGCCAGTTCAACATTTAAAATCCACAGCTTTGAAATCTTACACATCTGAATGTATTATTACTGTTTGTTGATGTAAGATTCCTCGGACTGAAAGAACAATGCAGAAAATTCTGGTTATTTAGTCCTCTCTTGTATGTCTGAGCTGACAGTATACTTCAAGTAGCAGTAAAGGAGTCATCTGAGCACAGAAGAGAAAATAAGAAGCATGTGTAGATACATTCCTAAGCCCATGTGGAAGTAACCTGACAAATAACAAAGTAGAAAAAGATGGGAGGTTCGTGGGTCTTTTTATTAAAAATCTGTGTTTACAATTATGCAAAAATCTGATGGTCTAAGATGAGTTAACTTTAAAATAATTGTTTTGTTTGCCCTATAAGAAAATTCAGGGTATTTTAGCTAAATTGCTTATTCTTTTGAAAATGTATATTACAAGAAGATTTTTCACTTAAAAAGTCATATGAATGTCTCTATTGTCTATATTTTGCATGGTAAAATAGCAGAACATCTAATTTGCTCCTATTTTTGACAACTTTCAGTGCTTAAGGCAGAAATTTCCCATGCTTGTTACTAATCTCCCCCCAGTTGAAATTTACTGGAAAGCTTTGGCTGAAACAATTTAACCATCTTCAGCGAGATGAGAACACCATTCGCTTTTCATCCCTTCCAACCACTGCTTCAGACAGTGCTGATGTTTTGCAGATTTTGAAGTGACCTTGAAGGAAGCAATTGCTCCGTTTCAGGGAGTGTATTTGCCTGAAAGCCACACTTTGTTATGTCAATACTCTGAGTAACTGAGAAATGCCAAGTTGCATTTACAGTAGAACTTGCTACACCTTCAGGTATTATTTGGAGAAGCTGTGGCTCCCATTGTGTGAGCTTCCACAGACCCTGATGGTGCTTTTCTCTTAGTGACCAGGGCTGCAAGCTGTGAGAGAATCACAGACAAAAATGAAAGTTTGAAGGCAGTTTTTTCTTGCCGAAATACCTGGACTTCAACTGAAAGAAAAGGTTCCTGTGTTTGTATTTTATCATTTTGTCTCTGTAGAACAAAATGCCTACAGATGCTACAGAAACTCCTGAGTTCTAGTTGTTATGATTTTTAATTCAAATTAAACATTGCGTTAAACCTTACGCATAGTTGGTAACGAGAGAGAGATGAATATGCAATTATTGAGACTGGAGAACATGTAATAGAAAAACAATCATCACCGGTATAGGATGTATTTATCTGTGGAAAATAACTGTAGTTAGTTTTTTCCTTCTCCTTCTATGATAATTATTTCTAACAGTCCTCAGAATTTGAACTGGGAATCATAAATTTTGTCTGACAATATGGAGGTTTGTGGAGGAGGGTGTTTGTTTCTGAGGCAGGGAACTGTCCTGGTTTTGGAGAGCTTTTTTTGTCCAGTAATGCAATTGAACTACTTTTTCTTCATGCTACTATGGCCTGTTTTAGCTCCTTTTTGTATATACACACACTCTTACCTTTTGTACGTGTGATAAGTAGAAAACGCATGTTACAGAACAATGTGGTAGGCAATATACTTTCTGATAGAATTCTAAACTGCTAAATATGTATTTTTGTATGATAACATATTTGAAGAGTTTCCTTTTGTTCTTTAAGCGATCTGAAATGATGAAACATATCTTCAGAAAAGCTTTAATAGTGTGAGAAATCTGCTGTTGCTGGAAACAGATGTACAAAATAACATTGACTGAGATCTCTTTAGTTGCTGTGCTGTGTACATTTTTACCCCAAAAGGCCATTAAAATTGAAATTTTATAGCAAAAATACTAGCTTTATCTTAATTAAAACCTTCATTTAAGAGAACCGGACCTTAAATTAGAGTCTTTTTGGCTCTGGCATGAAGATACAGATGGAAAGTAGAAATTTGGATACTCTGCCATTCTTCATATGTCCTCTTTACTATAGCTTGGCCATTCAGAGTCCCTACCACTGGAGGTACAGGGAGTTTCCAAATGTATACAAATCTTAAAAAACCAAAAAACAATGCAATATTCTGTTGAATAAGGGGGGAACACGGGAAGAATTTATTGGTAGCTTCTGAAAGCAGAAATTGTTTTAGAAGGGACTGAGCTGTACAATTTCTTGAAAACTGCACTGCTGCTTGTCACGACCACTGTATATTTTTAAAATTATATTTAAAATTTTATTTTACAATTTCCCTCTACATTTCAGACTGCCTTTTTCCATCTCAGGCATATCTTTGATCTGTACTTTCTCCTTGAAGTATAATACAAGCTTCTGTTTTTCGAGTTACATTTATAAGGCTGAATGGAACATTACCCTCCTTGTTTGACCTCCCTCGTGTGATACACAATCCATTAAGTCTCATGTAATATTTAAGAATTTAATACATTCTTTGCATAACATAACAGTAATAATACTGACAAAACACTGCTCCAAGCAAAACTGCTTATACAAACAGCTGATCTGTGAGCAGTGGAACTAATAGATTTCCGTGTTTCCTATAGATTTTTCTCGTATATTAACTGGCCCTTTCCCCTCTGCAGCTTCTCTGGAGTATCTGACCAGCAGTGCTGGGCTGATGAGGGGATAGGTGCAAGAGTTGAGCATGGGAGCAAGGAGAGACCACCGTGCTCTCCTCTTCATTTTGGGGAGAGTTTCAAATGTATCATCAGGTACTTTTGCAATCACTGAGATCACTATCAGCAGGCCAAGTTAGGTACAGATTCTTCTCATGGTTAAGAGGACTGGGTG
Organism: Tichodroma muraria; assembly: GCA_013390105.1. NCBI lineage: Eukaryota > Metazoa > Chordata > Aves > Passeriformes > Sittidae > Tichodroma > Tichodroma muraria. The sequence continues at coordinate 54,790 of WAAG01008761.1, read as the reverse complement.
GCCAGTGGTACAAGTTTGTGTGGTAGGTTATGAGAACAGAGAACTTTCTGTTTTATGAGATTGTAAAGTGCAGTGATACAGCATGATGAGGCTGGATTTTCATATATTTTGTCAAAGTTAATGTCTAGAGGATGTTTTCAGTCACTGATTAACCAAGACATCTTAATAATATGTGATACTGTGTACAGATCCTTTAGTATGTATGGCAAGCCTTTAATCTGTGCTGCTATATGCTTTTAATTTTCAATTGACTTATACTAATAGCTTCTAAAGGGTTGTCCTTAATGCTGGATTTGACAAGTCATGGAAGATTAATGTGTGACAATAATACAGTGTCTATCATCTAGTGAGATTCTTACTGATATTCTTCGGAACAACTCTCATTATAGGGAAAGAATTTCATGTGGTATGGTTTTTTTTTTAAAGTTTAGAACAACTGACTGAAAATTCTGAGATGAGAAAATCTCTCAGCTACTTTGACTTTTGCTTGTGTGATTATGAAGTGTCATAATGCTAGATTGGTATTGCAATTAAATAGCTAATGTGACAGTTGATTAGTTTCCCATTTGAAATTACTGCAACTGAACAAGTGAAGGTTAGTCCATTTAGGTGTTAGTAACTTTAAAATATAATATTGGCAATCATTCAGGCTTTTAAGATTTTGCTGAATGACCTCAAAAGAAACAGCAGTAAAATACTTGATTTGTCTAATTGGTCTTTATAATTTGGATTTAATTCACAGCTGTATCCAAATAGGGCTGCCCCCTCCCCAAGTGCCTGCCAGGTGCTGCCTCCTCTGCACATATACTTCTAACTTGAGATGGCTTCATTGTTTTGAATGAGATTGTATTTCCTTTGTGCCCTTTCATCACCCTGTATTTACTATTTTCTTGTTACTATGGTTTCTGGAAATAAAATGGATAGCAGTTGTTTTGAAAATCTAATCTATATACAAACAAGTAAACAAGTTTTTCAGTGTTTAAAAATGGTGTAATGAAGAGTTTAGCGTGGACTATCTCAGAGCTCATTAAAGTGCTCAGCATTGTTATTGAGGTTAATCCCATTGCAGTCCGGGGGATGTTGATTGCTAATTCAGTGGGAGGAGAAGGGTAGAGCTCTTGCTTTACCAGTGAAGGCTTATTTTCTGATGTTGGAATTTTGTTGTCTTTTTTTTTTCTCCAGATGAAAATTCTATTTCATGTAGAGTTTACTTAATTTTATAAATCTGTTTTAATGTGGAATAATGCTTAGCTTTTGTAGTCACACTCAAACGTTATTTATTTTTGTAAGAATTGATACTTTTGCCTCCCTCCCAGCCTCGTGCATATGGGTTGTTGTCGTTTCAGACCATGTAGCACAAAATGTACATTTTCCACACAGACTGTATTCTTCAGTTTGGAGGAGTGATCCAGGAATGAGGCATTTTTTTCAGTTCTTTTTATTCTCAGCAGTGTGTGGCTGCCCGATGTTTTATTTATAGCACCTTGTCCAGATGCTGCCCTGCGTCTGTCTTCATGTGGGCACTGTCAAGGCGTTACCACCCTGCTGTCTGCCCCTGGCACAGCCTGAACTCTGCTGGCAGGTAGCAGTTCTCAGCTCACGGGCAAGGCACTGAGACGCAGGAAGATCAGGGCAAAAAAGTGATTTCCTAGATATTATAGTGACTGTGCATGTTTGAGACTTCACAACTTCCTCCTCACAATAAAATTTCATGCAGAAAATAGATGGTTTTGTTTAATTTCTTTGAGACTAAGACAAAGTAACGAGTAAAACTACAGAGTAAATCAAACCAAGGGCAGAATTAGATTTCAGGTCTTTCTGCATGTGGCTGTGTGCTTGTCCAACTGGCTGTAGGTCATACACCCCAACCACAGCACTTTGCTGTTGGCAGCTTTTGAGTATGGCTGATGCTTTGAATTTCAGTTATCAGCTTAAGTGTCAAAGGAGTCTGAACACCAGGTTTGAAGTGCTGGGAAGAGGAAGATACCGTGTGACTCTTAGAGAAGTTTTGCAATTTAAGGCAGAGAAGGAAGGTAAAAAGGTCAGGTCAAATGAGTGCATACTACTAGAAATAACTTGTGAATGTATATGTCAGACTGATGGTGGTATCTTGGTGAAAACTAAATCTGTGGTTAAACTATTGTCTTCTAGTCTAGCTTCAAGATGTAACAAACTTGGCTGTTGCTTTTTGCTTTTTAGCAAAGGCCTTCTCCTTTCCCTTTATTAAAGCACAACCTCTAATTTGTTTTCAGCTGTTTCTGCTGTATGGTAGGTTTTATGTTATGGAGTAGCAGATGGTTTCAAAGTAATGGATTCTTTCCTTCTACCTTGGCTTTCCAAACTTCTTGGTACAATTTTGTCAACTTTATGATAATTCATTTGTTTTTATCCTTTCCCTGCTTCGTTTTCTTGGCATGCTTCTCACAATGTGTTTTCCAGTACCTCCTTATTAACCTTTTTTTGATATTTAATGGGTTGTTGTTTTGAATTGAGGAAGTGTTTAATCCAAAATCACTGTGGAACTTCCTTCTCATGCTGCTGCCTAGGCGTGCTGCAGACCAGCTACTTAATTTGCACTGGCAAAATTTCAAAGTGAAGGTCAGCTGGCCCTGTTATACCCCTGTGGGGCTTCTGTATCCCTTCCTAAATGCTATTTTTCTTCTGTCTGTTCTGCGTTTTCCCCTTATTTGTCCATTGAGAGGAGAATGGCTGCAGCAAAGTTGAATGGTGTGACTCCTTCCTTGCTTTAAGCTGTAATTCTCACAATTTAGAATGTATCACAAAAACAGTTTCAAGGCAGTTTAGACTATTTATTTAGGGTTTTTAGCATGTTGTCAGAGAAAAGTAAATCTGTCAGGAAATGAGCATTATAAAGTTGGGTCAGAAAAGCATAAGAGAAAGTGGTAAGGTTTGGCTTCTGGAGTGGGGAACCAGCCCAGAGTGCCAGAAAGGCATGTGAAATACAGATTCACAGAAAGGTAAGGATATTCAGCAGCTGAGATATATTCTGATTATGTGGTAGCTACACTGGGTGTTATGTGTTGCTGAGCTCCACTGCTGAGGTAATTTAGTTGATATAATATAAGCACATCTTCAGTGCACTCAATTTTGAAGAAAATTAATTGTGTGTGTTTTAATTGCTGACATGCTGAGGGGGTGTGAGTGTATCTAAAGACACCCAGGTCATCTGCTCCCTATAGTCAGAGCAGTTGTAATGATTCCCAGCATTGGTGAGTTTGTTGAATTCAAAACTGCCATTGAAGTAATTTAATTTCAAAAATAAAAGTTCTAAGGAAGTTTCTTTGACGAACAAATTGCATAATGAAGTTGTTTCTGGGTTCTCCTTGTTAATATTGTCAGTATTTGGTTATATGTTTGATAAAGATAGAAACTGAGCTATGTTTTCTTTTGAAGGGACATACAAAGTGTACTTCACCAGTGCTTTCATGAACTGGGTGTGGATTATTGGGTCATCATGAGAGGTGTGAATGCCACAAATTCTGCAGGGTTAGACTCTGCAGACTTGGTGAGCTGAACAGTACAAATTCCACAATAACAAATGATCCCAGTTGTTTAATTTGCAAGTTTATTTGAATCTTAAAGACACAAGCAGTGCTGCCCTGTAAGGACTGAAGATATTAACTAGGTGGTGCACATTTGGGGTTTGATATTGCTCTCATTATTGCAGTCTGGGGAGGAGAGAAGACCTTGGGCCAGCAGTGGGTTTATCTGAAGAATATCAAACACAAACAGTGCTGCCAAGTATATTAGAGGAGCATTATGAGAATATTTGGGATGGAGTATTGACCTCATGAGATCACTGGCTTCGTAGTAACATCATTATTTTTAGTCCTGAAACAAAGGGATTTTCTCTCCATTGTAAACTGGACTCAACCTTTAGCTGATTCCTCAGATTGACTATTAGTAAGGGAAGGATCCAGACATTCAGTCCTTACAAAACTGGAAGACACAAACATGAGAATCCCATTCATAGCATCACACCTTTTAATGAGAAAGACTCTGCCCATATTTTTCATTTCATAGAAACCAACCAACCACAAACCCCACAGGCTGCATCTTGGATTTTTGTAACTTGCAACTTCTGGACACTTGTTTTGTTTTATGGCTTGCTTAGCTGTGCCACCACAAGAAAAGTTGTACAATTTATTTACAAAACATGCTATTGAATTTCGGCTCTTTCTAAACTTAATTGTATTATGTTTCTTTTAGTCTTCAAAAATCCCAAAAACTCGGTAGCTTTTTTTTTTTTAATAAGAATTGAAATGATGAAATATTTAATCAGAAATTCAGTATTTGGATCATCAGTCTTGTTCAAACGCCTGTCTGCTACTGATTTTGTATAATAGAGCAGGAGATCCCTTCAGTGTTTTTTCTGCATAGAAATTTTGTGATTCCCTTTTTCCAGTATTTTATGCCAGTAGAGAGAGCTGGCTGGTGTCCTCTTTATTGGTGGAACCAGGCAAATCTGACCTCCAGCAGCTTCACTCTCTCCCATGCCAGGTGCTCAGGGCAGACAGTCCTTGGCTTTGTGTCTGTGGCAGCAACCTTTCTTGCTGACCTCAGTGATGGGTTGAGTTTTCTCTTGAATGAGTTTAAATCAGGTTGACATGCTGTGAAGCTGAAATCAAACATACAAATTCTTTGCTGGGCAGCAGCTCATCCAAAGAATGCGTGTGGTTTAGTTTGTGCTTTCCCACTGTACTTACATCCCAGGAAATGGTTTCTTAAATGTAAAAACTTGGTTCTGCTCATCATCTTATTTTTAAAGTCTCACAGTTGTTGTTTCTTTTCCCGCCTTCTCTTCCTGGGGAAAAGAGGAAAATTTTCTGCTGTAGTGAGGATGCCTCTGTTTTCCCCAGTGCTGTACATGAACTTTGTCTGAACCAACAGCAGAAAGACGGTATCATCTGTAAGTGGTCTTTAGGTTCTTCACATTCCAGAAGTGAATGACCGCTATAAAGACAAAACAGGGTGGAAACACCAAATTCGGTTATTCTGCCTTATAGGAAAAAGACTTCGTGAAACCGAATCTTCAGTAATTCCGCATTTAAGACGTTCACGGGAAAGCTGGAATAGGCATTTTGGGGTATAAGAAAGAAAAGCTTATCTATTAAATGTAGATTACAGCTTGCCAAGTCAAATAGCAATGTTGTAATTACTTTGTTTGGTTCTGTTTGGAATTGCTTTTGTTAGACCCGGGCTGCAGTTAACACACTGCAGCAGCCATTGTTCCTGCCTGCATTCCTTGGCTCTTTCGGCGTCGCTGGGAGTGGGGAAACGCTGCGGCTTATTTGCATCTCTTTGAAAAGGAGTTACTTGAGCTAGCTTAAAATTTGGTGATGTTTTTAATTTATCCGAAGGAGATGTTTCCCGCGCCTGTGCGCACGTTGGTGATGCCGGGATAAATCGGGACAGGCGCTGCTTGTGCTGGTCCGCTGGGAGCGCGGGCCGGGATGGATCCGCTCTGAGGGTGCGTGCCACGTTTCGGTGTAAGCAGCCGACGACTCATGCGAGTGGCACCAAGACGAGCTGTAAATTAGATTTTCGAGTCTCCTTAATGTGTTTACTTTGTATCGGATCTCTAAAGACACCCCGTTTTACCTGTCCGGGCAAAGGGTGCGCAGGCTGCACGGAGACCTCAGCTGGTGGAATCCTGCACGAGTCCTCCCAGGGATGTTCATAATGGCTCTCCCTTTGTTTCAAGCTTTTATTCATGAGCTTTTTGATTTTTATGAGCTAGATTTGTTCATTATGTAGGAAACTGCTGTTTAATCTACACAGAATAAGGTGATCTGTATTATCCTAAAGTAAACAACAAATGCACTTCTAAAACCTTTAATTTACGACTACTAACTATGACAGGGAGTCTTCAAGTAGTCCTTGCCATGGTTTCAAATGAGGTGTTGATGGGATAGGTACAGTTCTGGAGAATGTGTTTGGATTAACAGGGTTAATGGCAGAGCTGGGCTGCAAAATATCCTCATTTGGTAGATTCAGAAAAAATCTGCATTTTTTTCAGCCAAGAACCATCTTTTCATTGACCCGGCTCTGTCACCTGTGGAGTTGTTTCCTAAACAGATGCCAGCTGACACTGGAGAGGTGTCACACTGTGCCGAGCAGGTCTGATGTTTGGGAGCTGTTTTGCCTCGCTGTGTTGATCAGTGACAGAGTAGTTGCATTTACTTGCTGACATGACAGTGGAACTTCAACAGCAACTTCATATTACTGGACTGTTTTGAAATTAAATGACTCTTTGGAAGGGCATTTCTATTGGTGTTTTAGGGACAAGACACATTATTGGCTCTTAATAGCAAACGGAAGTTTAAATTGACTACTGGAAGGCCTTTCGCTGGAACATTACTTGACTTTTCACTTCTGTTTGCTTTGTTTTATTTTTTCCTCCTTGGTTACTTTCAAAGAGAATGGAGTGTAAGAGTGTAAGGAAGGAGTAAGGATTACACTTTTAAGTGTAGTTTAGCAACACATCTATGTTATGTATGAAAATTCTGTTTAACTTCAGAAAAGATTTATTAAACTGTCTAGGCACTCTGCTCTTTGTTCAAAATTTAAGTACTCTTCTTCTCCAGCTCCCCAATAATGGAAATAAAATGAAATATCACCTTATTTTTAGTTACTGGATTTAAGAATGGGATTTCAGCTGTAATAGAAACTGCAGCTAGCTGTGCTGTATCCATCCTGGACTAAGAAACTTGAGAAGGAAGCTTTGCCAGCTGGAACGTGCATCAGTGTTATCTGCATGTGTGTTGTAGCAGATGTTGAGCAGAGACTACTTGTCAGAAGTACCTTGTAGGAGCTTTTAAAGATGCTTGTTTGTTTCAGTACATTTTTCTTGCAATGCTAACTTTTTCCATACAGTCAACCAAAACTGCATTACTGGGGACTCCAGCTGAAACTTGTGGTGAATAGGAAATAGATTAAACACAGGTTTTCTCTTTTCTCTGGTTGCCAACAGTGATGTCAGTAGTTTTAATGATCCTTACCTCAGCTCGCTACTGTCCTCGCACTCTCTATTAAAACACTGGTCTTCTGCACTGTTTTGTGTGTTGTTAAGGAAATGCTGATGGCTGGAGATATCCAGCCGATTACTTCATTTCCAAATAAGGTTCTTTCACCTTAAAGCACACTGCAGTAGCTCACTGAGGAGAGAGTAGATTCAGATTGCTTTGTCAAAAATTTGGGAAATTCTCTTTAGAAGTCCAGCAAAGAACATTTGTATGCTAAAACTGTGGATAGTGCTTTTGGCTGTGCATGAGGCACAAATAATGGATCCAAGGTTTATAGGTTGAGTGTATTTCCAGTGACCTCGGAGGAGCAGCTTTGCTCTCAGGTTGTCTGTTTCCAACACATCTTTGTGCATTCCGACAGAACAGACACCACTGTACTGTAGCAGTAGTGTGGGTTGCCGTTCTTGGTTCCTCAATTCGTGTTTTGTTGAAAGAGATTGGTCAGAGGAATTGGGTATGAAAGCCAATAATTGCAGTCAATAGTTTCAGATGGTCCTTAGCAAAGGTTCTAATTGATTTTTTTTCCCTTCCTCTTTATTGGTGGAACCAGGCAAATCTGACCTCCAGCAGCTTCACTCTCTCCCATGCCAGGTGCTCAGGGCAGACAGTCCTTGGCTTTGTGTCTGTGGCAGCAACCTTTCTTGCTGACCTCAGTGATGGGTTGAGTTTTCTCTTGAATGAGTTTAAATCAGGTTGACATGCTGTGAAGCTGAAATCAAACATACAAATTCTTTGCTGGGCAGCAGCTCATCCAAAGAATGCGTGTGGTTTAGTTTGTGCTTTCCCACTGTACTTACATCCCAGGAAATGGTTTCTTAAATGTAACAACAAAAGAAGCTAAAAGAAAACAAAAGAAAACAAAAGCTACCAATACATCTTTAGGAAAGGGTGACAGACAGATTTTCCTGTTGTACTGCTGAAGATCTGGAGGCATTGAGTACAAGCTTGAAACTGCTCCATGCCCCTGTGTCCTGTCATACCTGCAGCTGATGTTTGTAAGAAGTTCAGCCTGTACTAGGTCATGTCCTAAATGATTCTGGCTCTTCATCCTGTCTCCAGCTCTTAGACATTTCAGGCTTCTGTGATGTTTCACTCTTTTTACACACGTGCAGGACTATTATGTACAAGCATTTGGGTATCTCTAATTGTGTTTTTTTTCAGTTTTCTTCTCTTTTCTTATTGAATTCCTCTAGGAAGTGTTTTGTTTTTCCAATAGACTTGTTGCTCTTTCTTCCTCTGCCCTTCTGACTTTGGAATCCAGGAATAATTGCCCTCCAGTAGTGGTTGAGATGACTTCTTGGCGGTATTGATGGAATTGGTGAGGAATTGGATGGGACATGCTATTTTATTGAATATGATGTATTTGAGTTTAGATGACCTGAATACTGGTGAAGAGGCGTAGAACTTGGACTTGATACTGCATGTCATGTACTATTTATGCTCTTAAAATCTCTTAGCAGAATCAAGTCTGGCCATGTAGAAAAGCTGTTTCTTGCTGTCCTTCCACTTGCCCTGTCAGTGCAGGGCAGGTCGTACCTCCGGGCCCTGCTGGAGGCACCCCACCCACCTCTGACCCTGCTGGATGGGAGCTGGGTGTGCAACACCCACCTTGGGTATGCAGCACACACATCACGCACACTTCACACCTCCATTTAAACGAAGCCATTTCTCCATTGTTGCTTGTCTATATTAATAAAGTATGGCATTACTGGCTAATTTTAGGTCAAATGTAGTTGAAGGCTGCACAGCTATGTGAAGCTGTGTATAGATATTTGGGTAGGAACATTCCAGTAGATTGCAATGTGAGTGCAGAAGAAAGTTGAAAGTAAATAAGAGATCTGTGAGATAATTCTTCAGGGAGTTTTCACAGCATACCACACATCATTTGCAGGGGTAGGTTTTCCTTTCATTTGAAGGACCACACAAAGTAAATTTTGTTTCCTGTGCAATTAAAGAATATAGGACAGGAGGTCTTCTCAGTTTTTTCACTTCAGTGTGTCTGTGGGAAGCCTTTATTTGTACTGAGGAAAATGCATTGTTTACCTGTCTTCTCAGAAGCACAGTTAGTATTGAACATAGAAATAGACACACTTTCATGTAAAATATGAGTCTTGCTTCAGCAGATTTTAGCAAAGCTACTGAAATGTAAATGCTGGTAGTCCTCTAGCCCCAGTTAAAAGACAAATTGTTTTCATTTCAGTGCTGCCTGGTTTGGTTCCCAGCGGGTCTGGCTGCATGTCAGAGGAGTTGGGGCTGTGGTGTAGGAAGCCCAGGGGTGGTGGACAGTGGGGGACACCAGGGCTGTGTGTGTGGCCAGCCAGTGTCACAGGACCTCAGGAACATTGGGAGACAGCCCTGGTGCCCCAGCATGTGACCTCAGCTGTGTGTCCCCCATCAGAGACCGTGCTCCCCACGGGGCCTGGAGCAGCTGCTGGCGGATACAGGGCCATCCAGCCCCGAGTGCATCCTGCTGGGCACTGCCTCACTCCTGATCAGGGCTGGGACTGACAGCCTGCCTGGGGAGAGCCAGCAGAGAGGCAGAGTCCAGAGGACTCGCTGACCCAGACTAATGCACTGTGTGCTGGGTCAGGGAGGCTGCAGCAGATGAGGAGAGCTGGGGGGACAGGGTCAAAGGCAGCTTCTGGCATCCTGGGGCTGCAGGACCTTGTTATTCACCCAGCCCTCTCTCAGGGGGAAGCAGAATGTAGACAAATATATGGACTTTACCAGGATTCTCTACATACCATTCATTTTTTTAGAACTTGTATGTCAAATGGTAATGCTGCACCCTGAATGCTCCATTCCTTGGTCATCCTTCCCAGGCCAGCCATGGTGTTTGCAGGTAGCCAGGAAGGCCTCTTGTAGGGCCTGACATGCAGTGGATCTTTCTTGTAGCTGGTAAAAGCACCACCAGCAGGCTGGTGTTTGGAGCTTTCCTTTCTCTTGTTACAGGAGCCTGTCAGAGTTAATCAGGATGGACACTTAAGTTGTTTCTGCTTAGGTGAATCTCTTGCAAGTTTTAAATGTGTTTCTGACTGCTTTGAATTTTATTGCTAACATCTGTTTTAAATGCTTGTGGGATTTACATGCTTGAGTACAGTTCAGCTTTGTATGCCATAATTTTTCAAGGTGCTAAACACTTTCAGTTTGAATGATAACTCTTTTAAAGAGAAAAAAAAAAAAAAGGAGGGGGAGGGAAATAATTGCAGAAAAGTTTTAAAGTGCTCATGATGCTAATTTTCTTTCTCTTTCAATTTCAGAATGATGACCTCCACAACCTCAATAAGTCCTTCTTTTAAACTCATGGGTATCAAGACTATGGATGTTTTCATGCTATCACAACTAGGACCTCACCTCCTCCTCCTCTTCCTCTGTAAATGGGTACGATGCATCCAGTTCAGTTTGTTTACTTTACACAAACCTCAGGAGTTGTTGACTGAGCTGCACATCCTGTGTTGTGCCAAGCAGAAGCACTGTGACACCTGGACAAGTCTCTCTTACTTCATCCTCTACCATAAGGACTTAGCTGGCCACATGAACTGATGTGCCCACCACTACATCATGGTGAGAATGGGTATTTTACTAGCACATTTACACAACTTCATTTGCTGCTGAAAACCTGTATGACAAATCATCATTGTAAATTACAAAACTTAATGTTGGTTGAAGAGTATTAAATATTTAACATAGGTTTTGATTTATACATGTACTTTTTAATTAAAATGTAACTTTTCCTACAGCACATCTTTTTTGATGTGGAACTGAGGTATACTATATTCTGTTGTAAACAGAGTGGGGAACCTCCTTAAAACAAGGCTTCTAAGAATAGAGTAGGGTACTATTCTTGTTTTAAGATTGTAATTCAGAAAATAATATAATATGAGTCATTGGTCCCTGGGCCTTGATTGTACAGTCATATTTACTGATACTATCAGTTGTAAGATAACCCTGATGTTGAGCTGAATTCTTTCCAAAAGAAAAATAATTTTGTACTCCTTGTAAAATAATATTAACTGCAATGAAGACAAACATTACTGTACATGGGTACTTACATGTGTCAACTTGAATTCATCAATTGCACAGTAACTGACAAAAAAAAATCAGAAAAAATAAATCGAAGTCTTCCATTGTATATATTGTAAAGAAGAAAAACAAGAAAACCCAACCAACAGGAAACCACAAAGCAAAATGGAAACAAAAAAGGGTGAACTTTTTAAATTAACTCTTTCCCTGGAATGAAAATGTGGGTGTTTGTAAATTCTGGAAATCTCTTTCTATATGTAATAAACTAGATACTGTTTTATCTGCTGTAGTGGGTTTTGGGTCTTTTTTATTTTCTTGGTAAGCTATCTGAAATTGTCCCACCAGGTTTCTGTGATGTTTCCATGGTTTGTCATTGAGAATGGCTGTGGACCACTGTAGCTTGAGAATGAAGTATAATTAGGTGGAGTAGGGAGTATGCTTCCTGGCATTATTTCACTAAAGCCCTCATTTCTGTTTTCTGGAGACTTTTCAGGATACAGCTCTCCTTCTACTGAATTCGGGGGAAGGGTTCACAGCATGTAAAATCACTTCGAAGCCATAGCAAGACTTCAGCATAAAATTTAAAAAGCACGGCTCAGATGATTGTCTGGAAATCAGTGCAAGAGGCACGACAAGGAAGAATTCTTCTGTGGCTCTCCTCTGCTTTACACTGATTCTATGCAGATGAAAATTCTTTTGTGCATAGCATTTGCAGAGTCTTAATTCTTTTGGGGACTGGAAAAATATTGAGATAATGGATTTTCAAGTAAAATGTTGTTGAAGTGATAATTAAATTTGAAGCCATGTCGGGTCCCCGTTGGTCCCTCCTGCTGCCACGAAGCAACTCCATGGACTAGTGCACATTCAAAAGAGTTCTTGTTATCAGGAAAAGGCAGGCAGGCACAGCAGCAGGTCTCCGTGCAGGAAGGCTGTCAGTCCTCAAAGAAGGGGTTTCTTCCCCTTGAGATGCTTGTGATGTCTGGGATTAGGCTGCAGTTAGTGCAGTGTCCACTTCAGTATAGTTGAAGGGACCATTGCACACCTGCTCTTCACCTCTCCTTTCGCTGGAGGCTTACCAGTCCCTCAGCTCTGCTGGTATTACTGCACATATAAAACCACTTTGACCCTGTGAAGTCAGAATATTCACTTAAGGAAGGACTTGCAGCTTAAGAATGCTTAAATCATTCCAGATTCACTGGGAACAACTGCAGCAGTGGTGGTGCTGGCAGAGTGAGGGTGCTGGTGCGTGGGGAGGCTGCAGCCTGAGAGGGACCTGTGCCTGCCCAAGTGCTGCCTTGGGAAATCTTGGCCTTTGCTGACAGAGCAGTCTCCTCCCAAAGGTTCTAATACCAAGCAGTAGGAGACAAGAGGCTTTACTGCTTTTTATGTAGGAAGGGGCAAGTGGATCTGGAGTAGCTCACCTGTTACCCTTGATAAGCAGTGATGTGGATTTTTCCAAAGAACCATTAGTGCCTAAGAAGGCAGCACTTGCTTTAAAAAGAAAGCCACATGCATCAGACCAGTATTTAAATTTCCAAGGTACCCATTTTAATTTTATCATAAGCCTTCTTTTTTTGTTGTTTTATTTTTTTAATGGGGTTTATTTGCAATGAAGGCTTGCATGTATTCTGTAAGTAAAAACATAAGAAGAAATCACCTTCAACTCCTTTGCCCAGTCTTCTCCATCTTAGTCAATTAAATTAAGTGTTCACTGAGTTGATTTGGTTGCTAAATATTAGCTGTGTTGATGTTTAAGTGCCTTGCATAGAAAAGCATTTAATGTCCATTGTGCTTTGCATTGTTCCAGGTAATTTGCAGAATCTGGCAATTACTGGAATCACAAGTTTGGAGGTGCTGGAAGCTACTGTTGAGGTTAAAAAGACACCAGTGAGTTCATTTAATATTGGTAGAAGTATTTCACAGTTATACCTCTGTGAGCAGATTTTGTTCATAAAACAAAATGAATTCTACAAAAGTGTAGGAATTGACAGTGGTCATTAGGGATGGCAGGGGGATAGTGCTGATCAGGTGGGTTTCCATTCATCTTAATGATAACACACAGACAAAGAAGGAGCTTGTTAAAGATGTTAATGTGCATGGGGCTTATGTTAATCATTATTTTTTCCTAAGTAAAATTAACGATGCCTGTTCAGCAAATGTTTTGAAAAGACTTCTGTAACAAAGTGCATTCATAACCAAACCCTAAAACTCTTGATTATTGCATAGATTTTTACTCTTATGAATTACAAACTTTAATAAATAGACAATTATGAGCTAAACCCTTTTAAGTTAAAGCACAAATGCCTCAAAAATATACTATCTTATCCTCTTTTGAATTCTTTTGCACTGTGTGCCACAGAACAGGTTGTCATTTCTCTAAGTTTGAAAATGAGCACATGGGATCAGTCCTAGATCAGATGCTCGGGAGTTTATTTTGCTTTGCTTTAAATTTTTTTCAAGTGTAAGTTTCTGGTTATTATTTGAGTTCCTTTCTGGTTCCATTACTAGCACAGCTTCAGTGTTCAAAAACTCTGTACTGAATGTGTTTTATTAGCTATTGGTTGAAAATGAGAGAGGTTGGAGAAACCATTTGAAGCAGTCTCCAGGAGCACAAGGAGCATTTACACACGGGTTTTGGCAAAGATTGATGTGTTTAAGATCATTTTGTTTCTGAGTTGATGTGTACGTTGTGGAACTCTAAATAAATTTTTGTTCTTCTAGTATTTGATACTAACTTTTTTACTTAGTATTTAAAATATCATGTCTTCCATTGTGTTGTTTTGGAGGGTTTTTTTTCAGTTAAAGTACAAATTCAGAAAGCAAAAAATGAACTCAGGCCATGTTTATAAGCATGTTCTGGTGCTGTAGCCTTACTTTGTGCTTATTTAAGAAGCAAGCACTGTGTCCATCTTGCTACCAGCTGATTTTCAGCTGCAGCTGTTTTCGTGCCCTCTGTTTCACTCCAGGGCTGGTCACGAGCAGAGTGTGCCTGAGTGGGTCCCCTCAGCTGTGCCGGGTTTGAGTTGTGTAACTGTGGCACAGCTGAGCAGCTGGAGCATCCTCATGGTGTTTCTGCAGTGGTTAGCTGACTCCAGTGCCTGGGAGCAGCCTGAGTGCAGCATTCAGCTGCCATTGAATCAATCTGGGTGATTCAAGCTGGAGCGCTTGTTCTGCAGCTTCATTCACCTAGACTAGTTCAGTTTAAAGAAATACTGAAAATAAAGAAGTTTTGGCAAATTTTGCCCGTCTCCTGTGTGGCCTCCAAGCCATCTTTGGGTGCAGATGATTTGGGGGGTTTTTTTGGGCTTGGTTTTTTGTTTGTCTGGTTTTTTTCAGCCTGCAAACTTTGAGTTCAGTGGTGATAGGGAAGTGTAAATACTGTAAAGTGACAGTATTCTCCCTTGTCCAGTTCACCTTGCATTTATCTGCCTATCAGTATTTTCATTGAGATATGACTTTGAAAATACTGTAAATAAGTTGTTTGTGAACTTAGCAGATCCCCATAAAGAAAAAAAAAGAAAAGAGTGAAAGTGGGAAAAAAGTTCAGGACTTTCAGTTTGGAGAAAAACTTTTGTCTTTGCATCTTTAATGTGATACAGTTCTCAAAAAAAAGGTGAAACGAGGAATCTGTGATTTCCAGATGTATGTTGAAAAAACATTTATACGTAAGAGGAGAAGGTGGAGTCCAGTCACTGACTACTTGAGGAAGCAGGTATTATGCTGACTTCTGTATTTAAATACTTTCAGGTTGGAAGCTTTTGTTCTACATTTGGAATATCAGTAACAGGATAATTGAATGTTAATGTGTGCCTGCAGTGGCCAGGCTTGGATGTCACAGAAAACAGGCCAAGAATTCTGCATGTCTGTTCTGGCAGAGTAAGTCTGGGTGTGAGGCCTCAAGAGGGAAGGATGGAGGGAAGACTCAAACGCTCTGTGCCTTGTGAAGCTTGCTGGGGACAGGCTTTGTGTAAGAGGTTCTGTGCCATTCTGTATTCCTGAATTGAATTGGTGGATGGTTTGATAATTGAAACTTTACGTTACTGAAGGGGCATGGAAAAGAAACTGCTGGGAAGTCCCCCTAACAGTCCACAACCTGTGGAATGGCTCTGCTTGGTGGGATCCCCAAAACTCCTGTTTCTGTTGTATTAGAATACTTGACAATTGTATTTGGAGGTGGACACCAATAAAATAAAATAAAACTAATCTGCTTTCTGTAGGTGTTGAGTACCTCTCAGAGAAATCAGTGTCTGTAGCAGGTAAACTGTATTGAGTCAGAACAGCAGGAAGTGGAACTGTGCAGTGTCATGGCTTGATAAAATGGTTCTGCTTTTTCAACCAGTCTTGGACCCTACTTCTGTCTATAGAAATGGAAGTGCTGGTTAATTTGAGGAAAATTACTTGCCTGGAGAGCTCGCCTACAATGTTTCTAGAGGATAGAGCATTGCAAGGAAAAACCATTATAGCAGCAATGCTGCTACAGAATTGATAAAAAAATTAAACAACCAGATAATGTCTTTGATATTTTTACCAGTAGTTTTTGAAGAGGAAAAGTGACTTGCAGCTCTGCTCCTGTCTATCCATCCAAAGGCTTGTGGCATTGTATATGGCTGTCACAATCTGTGCCTTTCTTTTTTACTTTCATTTTTTTTAATTTCAAAATTAGTCTGGCACCATTTGGCTGTTGGATGTCATGGCTGAACCCTTCTGGAATGTCAGCAGGGAAGAGGTCCCTCTTGCTGCACATGGCTCATGGGGCTTTTCCCAGGGTCCATCTCTTAGACTAGGAAGTGAGAGCTCTTTCTCCTCTTGTTTGCCTGTGTTTGTTTTTTTTTATTGTAATAACCAATTATTAGTTAGATTGAATGAAATGTCAGTTTTGTTGCGAATTATTTACTGTCAATAAAGTACAATAAAGCTGAAATGTCAGGGGTTTTCTCCTCAGGTTATCGTGGACATGGCTACTGTCCTGCCCAGTTCTATCACTGTAGTTAGTGCTTTGGTTTTTGCACCTTTTTGAAGATGTACTGAAAGAAGAAATGATAATTTTAACTATCAATTTACTGTTTCACCTTCAGCTTGTGAATTTAAAACAGCAGTTCATTTTTCTTTAACCTGTTTAGAAATTTGATTAAGGCAGGAGTTTGAGAGCAAAACAAACCCCAAATTTCTGGCACATCCTGATTCTGCAGTCAGCTGAGCTGGGTGCAAGGTAAACTTGTCACTGTTTCTTCCTCAGGCTGTATCTTTTGAAGTCAAGGCCAGGTTGGCTTTTGTTTTTTAAAAGGTTGATGAAAATAAGGCCAGTTCCAGTTCCTGTGGTTGTGGTCTCAGTCCCAAACATGCATTTGAGCCCATGCAGGGCCAGAAAATATTATTTGTCCTTTAAATGACTAACTTCAGTGAAAAACTGTTGTCTTCTAACACTCAAGCCCTGTGGTTTCAGTGCAGTAGGGCTTGGCTATGGCTCCTCCGGAGCAGCCCCAAGGCCTCTGCACCAGCTCTGGGCTCTCCTCCTCAGCAGTCACTGCCCTCCTGCCCAGCCGCCCTTTCCCCACAAGGTCTGGCTTTCCTCAGCCACCTGGCAGTGATGTGGCTCCTCCTGACAGCCTGCCCTTATCAGCAGCATGTTTGGCATTAATTTCAGCCTCTTCAGCGTGCCTGTGACTGTGGGAACGCAGCCCGCTGGAGGAGAGCGGCTGTCTCCTTCAGCCACACGTCGGTGCCACCTCAGCAGGATCAGGGAAAGGTAAGCTGAAATTCTCTTTCCTAAATCTGCCAGGAGGCAATTTGCCTGGATTTCTTCCCTGTTAGGCTGTGTGAAGTGGCCTGGTAATCTGTTGGCTCATCACCAGTCTCTCAGTCATGTGGGTATAATCCTGAGGGTTGTCATCTGAGGCGAAAGATAAGGAGAAGGGCCTGAACCTGACACATGGATGTGAAAGATCAAGAGAGTTCTGCTTGCTGTGTTATTTTTAAAGTTAGAGCTAACAATGAGACATGAGTGAGCTGTTTAGTTTTGCCTCTTCCAAAGGATTATATGAATGTGAATAAATAATTTGGTATTGGATTAGTTTTGTGTATGCAAAGCAAAACTGATTTTTACCTTCTTCATCAAGATGTTAGGAGGATTAAGTAATGAGTAAGAAGTACTTAACTCCTGCAGTGTTGGGTAACAAAGAAATGCTGGTAAAGAAGCTATGTAAACCGTGTCCTTGCAGAATAGTAGTACTCTGCAGTCCTTTTTGTCCCTCCAAATTTCAGTGTCCACTTCAGTGCTTCCTCTCCTCTGTTTAATGAGAATTCCTCTCAATTCCAAAGAGAGGAATTGAAGACTTCCTCTCTTCAATGAATGTAGAATTCATTGTAGAATGAATTCTGCAATGTAGAATGTAGAATTCATTCTACAAATGAATGTAGAAAGCTCAGTTGCTGGAAAGTTTCCTTCTGTGTTTAGTCCCTTCCACTCTGAGTTCCATTCTAAGTGCTGCACAGTCAGGGTGTTCTCACCAGAGGAGAAGCAGTTCAAGCCCGGTCTCCAGTTCTCAACCCCCTTCTTTGTAATCTGGTAGTGGAAGTCACACTTACCCCTGACTCGGGAGGCTGCTGCTGTTCAGAAACACCAGTTCAATGCTAAAAGTTCATCAAAGTGATCTCTACTAAACAAAGCCTATAAACTAAACACAGAAGCTTAAAGCAAGTGTATCCTTAAATTAAGAATGGCTCTACAGACTCATAAGTGCTTTGGGGAGCCCTTGTTTGTTATTCCAGCAGTCTCATTGTGAGAGCTGGAACTCTGAAATGCAGATCTTCAAAGCTTCCTTGAAGATATGATGCCTATGATTCTCCCTATCAAAACAGAAATCTCTTTTAAGGTCACAGTGAGCAAGTTTTCTTCCTCCTAATACCTCTTCCCTTGGATGCTGCAAGGAGGGAACTTCTCATTGTTGAGCTCCTCACCTCTTCACCTTACCAGTGAGCTCCAGGTGCCTTTCTGAACTTTTCCTTTGCTTTCCTCTTTTCTCTGAAGCACTTTTAGCACCTGAATGTTCTTTGACTGCCATATGCTGGCTCTGGGGACAGCGCTGCCTTAGTGAAACAACAATCCAGCAGAACTTTCTGGAGACATCCTGTGAGCAGCATTGGCTTGGACTTAAATGACCCAAGAACAGGGGAAAGTGTGAAAGCCTTAGCTTGAAATTGCCATAGTAGGCAGTGGGTCCTGAAAACACAGGCTCTTCAGTTTTACTGTGAGTAAGTGGGCTTATAGCATAGATATAGGGGGGAGGGGTAAAGGAGGGGGAAATAAGATTATTTTTCCACATAATAGAATTATCTTGATTTTAAAAGATTTGGTCTTCTCTGGTATCTTCAGCTGGAAATGAAGGCCTGATAGAATACTGGGAGGATTTTACCTGCTTGAGAAATCTTGTTCCTGATTAGGCATGTGGAATGATTTCACTTGAAATAAAAAGTGAACTCACTGTTTGTTTGTTTGTTTTTAACATCATTAAATAAACACAATTTAGAACATGGTTACATAGGTAATAAAATTACTCAAGAGGCAGAACTTTCCAGTGTGAGATAGCATCCTATTAAACTTATCCTGGCTTTAGAATAAGAGAAACAAGAAATCAGAAGACCAATGGCTCAGAGAGCATGTGACTTTCTTTTTGATGGGATCCCAAATGAGCCAGGTGTGCAGATCGGAGTCTCTTTCCCACAATATGTGTTGCACATCTTGCTGTCAGGCAGTGCAGTGGAAGTGTTTCCTAATGAAACTTTCATCACTGTAAAATAATCACATATCCTTGCTAAGCAAATAATGTCATAACTGTGATGTTGGTCTGTCAGTCCATTTGCTTAACAGCCTCGTTATTTAAGCAGGATGTTTGGCATATATAACAGTAATATAAATTGATACTGAATAGGCGAGGTTTTCTGAGAAGAGCTGTGCTCAAACCTATAGGAATTTAATGGCTTTTTGAGGTGTTTTTTCCTTGTATTCTTGAGGTTCTTTTGCTGATCATTAGGTTTGTGTGTGTGCAGAGTAGAAGTGACTTTTGGTAGCTTGTCAGTGGAGAATCAATGACTGATTGTGTCGTAGCAGACATTCAGATAGGTGCTCTCTGATAAATTTATATTTGATCTTTGTGTAGACATTGCAAGTGTCACTTTCCAGCGAGCAGCAGCTCTTTTAGCTGCAGTGATCGCCAAATGTTATTTTGGGAAGTTACAGGAAGTGTGTGCTTAGTCTGAAAATAGTTAAGGCCAATTCTTATAAAGAGGAGTTAAGCCATCTATGACTTACAATTGACATAGATAACTGTCATTATATTATAATTATTCCCTAAAAATATTTCAGGAGCTATAATTGGAAGGAAACAAGAAGTGAAACTAAAAGGAAACAAATTACAAGTCCAATGTGCATAAATTCTCCCTTTGTCATCTTTGCATATTTTGTTGTTTTCAGTATTTCCACATATTTATTCAAAGCAAACTTCACCCAGCAAACAAGTAAGATTTCTCATCCCTAACATTTGCAGTCCTCTGTTGTTCTTGAAGGTTGACAAAGATAAATTTAGATTGACTTTGCTTGGTTGAATAGCCTTGGTGTTTTAGCCTAATTCCACCTGTAGTGTAGCTGTTTGGTGTCACTGCAGTACTGTGATCTTTCTAGGTATAATATCGAATGCATTTTCATTTGTTATGAGGGAAAATAATTCAAAAACAAACTTGTGAGAACTCTTAGGGCAATGCCTTCAGAAACTGGTTTTACCTCCTGTGCTCCTTCACAGGAAATGAAAGGTCAAGGGAGTTAAACAGGAGTGCTGATTTTGCTGTAGGAAAATGCAATGCCTCTTTATGATCATGATTTTAAATTACTTCTTCAGCTTTGTCACTGCCAGATTTAATCAAGGTAATGTATGGCAGAGTGAACTGAAATACACAAACACAATAAGGTACTCTGACTTCCTAAGACAAGAAAAAAAAAGCATTCATTTCTGAGAGATGGCTGAATTAACAAAATAGTTCTTTGCCATATGAAGCAGTCCATAAGATATTAGTGTAGTGTTTTGTGCTGTGCTTTGTTTTAATGGTGAGACTTAAAAAGAGGCTGCTTAAAGGAAGTTCACTATCTTAAGAATTCTGTGGGGATGAGGGGGAAAAAATTGTGATTCCCTGTCAGGATTTTTGTCTGAAAATGGGGTTGGTGTGAGAGTATGTTGTGCAGAGGCTTCCATAAACCTATGTCCTGAAGCACACAGCAAATAAACACATTGGTGGTTGTAATTATTGTTTAGTTGATGCCCTGTTTTAGATCCAGTTTAGAGAGCAGAGAATACATGTCACCCTTTCTCTCACCAGCAGAATCTGAAGGAGGTGAAAGCTGGGTGCTAGGCTCAAGCTTGGACACATGTTTATGGAGGGATGCAGAGGGGTGAAAACAGACAATAAGGATTGGGAAAAAAGTCCACAACCGTGATCTTTGCCCAGGGAAATGGTATGATCCAAGTGGAGCTTGGATGCTGAATTTAGCTTAGCTCACATGGTTGTGGCCTTACCTGGTGTCTGCTAAGCAGAAGTGACCTCAGAGGAGGGCTCACCAGGGATTAATGCTGTCTTTCCCCTGCCCATGGCCCTGCCCCTGGAGCAGGAGTGTTTGCAAGGGCGATGCCTCAGCTCTGCCAGGCCCAGGCAGTGGCTGCACCCATCCCAGCTTGGTGGGCAATCTCAGCACTGATCTCACTCATCCCTGACACACCGAGTTCAGTGCCACTGTTCAGTGCACGGTGGTTATGGACCTGAACAAAACAAGTGGGAACTGGGCTGGTCACAGAGCAGTCAGAACGTGTCATGATGAAGTAACTCCTGCAGTACACACAGTCAAAGTGGTCCTCCTTCAGTTTTATCATTTATGAATATATTCCTGGGAATAAACACAGGACTTGTGTGCTCGAGGCAATTGTTTAAAGCTCTGTCTTGCTCTTGTTTCACTGCATAACAAAATCCCCATCACAGATGGTAGTCAGGCCAGAGACAAAGCTTATAATGAACTGATGCTAATTTGTTTTCTTCCTAACACGTACCGTTAGATTTTTGTAAACATTTCTTTGTTCGTACCTTCTTGCGTACAGAGTATCCCCCCCACCTGCATAGAAAGTCTGCCACTGCTACAAGAATGACTTGACCTAGATTTTAAAACAAAAACTGAACCCAGGAGGTTTTTGGCTGTAGGCTTACATTTTCACTGAAACTGAACTTTCCCAAAAGTACATTGGCCTTGATCAAGGTCTGGAACGGGTGAGCCGAGAAGGGAATTCTTGCAACTCAACCCTGACTTTCTGAACCAGCCAGCATAATTATAGTTTAGCTACCGGCCAGTAGCACTGCTCTGGATAGCATCAAAGCATTCCTGTGAAGCGTTTTGAACTACTCCCAATGACCACTTTTGTGGTCGCTGTGCAGCAGCTTCCGAGCACACCCTGAGCTGCTCCTGCCCGGGGAGCTGCAGCTTCTGCTCCCAGGGCCCAGCTCGGGGCCCTGCGAATGGCTCATCTACCAAAGGCTCCCTTGTAGGGGCCCAATAATTTGCCTGCTCGGGCATTGTGGCATCTGTTGCATAACTGCGCTTCAAACGCTGTCTGGAGTCCGTGGCAGCTTCCCAAACAAACAGGATCTATCCGATCGGATAATGCATCCAGAATGGGCTCTATAAAAAGCTTTAGCAAATCAATGCCTACAGAAATGTAATTTGTCTTTAATCAATTTTATTGTTAAGAGTAAAAGAGGAAATCGTAGATAAAAGCTTTAGGAATACAGTTAAAGAAAAATTTAATTTGTAGGAAGGTAATTAATTTGTTTTTCAGATGTGTTTTTCCAGTTTTTTGCTGGAGTGCAGCTTGTTGAAGGAAACTGATGTGCTGGAAGGAAAAGACAGTGTCCATAGCAGCGTGTTTGTCTGTGCAGAGAGTAGTACAAATTATTTGTGTTTGTGTCTTCTTTCTTGAAGGACCTAAAATACACTATCATATAGGTGTGTTCTGAATCAAGAGAAAAAGAAGGAAAAAAGGAACTGGGTGAAACACTAGAAGATAAGGAAAGAGGAAATGTGGAAAGCATCAGAGTGACTGTCTGGGAAAGTCTGTGTGTATGAATGTATGTATGTAAAACCAGTAAATTCTCCAATAGCACCAACGGTAACTTGACCAAAACTCACTAGTTGCCCTTGAAAACTCACTTCTATTTTTATCCCACAACGGCATTAACAACCGTATTTCATAGGTATTTATTCATTAGTGCATTACATGACGTGATGGGTTTTGTGTGGGCTTCATGTTGATTTGATTTCTGTTAAGATGCACATGTCCTATGGGATGTGTTTAAAGCTGGATATTCATCCCCTGGAGGAAATGTTGAACTGTTTGTGTATCAGAGGATCTTGAATATTCACCCAGGGGTCAATAGCCCACCCCTGTGAGGTGGGCTACAGTTCAACAGTTTCTGTTGGACCAAGGTAACTTTGGAGTTACTTTCCTGCAGGTGATAGCTCACCTGGACCTCTGTTCATGTGAGAGAGGTCTGTGTACGGTTCTTGCTTCTGTAGCAGGCTCCTCAGGAAATTAGATAATCCTCTTCTACTGCTATTTGATTTGAGAGATATCTTCTGGGAAAGACAAATAAATATAGATCTGCCTACCTGTTTAGATGATATCTGAAGAATATCTGTGAAATTAAGAGGTCGTATATTTACATTTAACTGTACATTGTATAGTACTTCCTGTTCCATGTGCAGTGAAAGAAATTAAATAATGAAATTTCCTATAGATGTATCTAAGATTAGCTGTCAGTCAGCCTATCCTGATAATGCTGTGAATCCAAGCATGTATTTTCAAATGCTCTCCTTTTCCCAGTTTTCTATAAGCTTGCTGCTGCTATTCTTAACTCCTGAGCAGTCAGCGTTTGGGTTGGGGGAAGATGGAAAGCTGAGATTTCATGTCTGTGTTTCTTATAGAGGACAGCTTAAAGCTGGAGAGGTGAATCTGAACATTTGTGGGGAAGAATTGTGTGAGTAGACATTGGAACTAAGCACTATGAATTTTTTCTATTCATTGTTCTAAAAGCAAGTGAGATTTTTATAAAGTCATAGGAAATTAATTTAATGGGACAGGCACAGGAAGTATCTTTATTTGCAGCTTTTGGACTTGGCCTGATTTCCACAAGTGCAAGGCACTGACAGATGCTGTCTTTTACATTGGGCTCTGAGGTTATGGCCCATTTCTGAGAACCAAGCCATTTGTTCCTACTTCTGAAACTAGCTTCTTAAAGTATTCAGGCCTATAAAAAGCAATTTATATCATTTGCAAATATTGTAAATTATTTGGAAAAAAAAAGCTGTATTTGAAGGAAAAGCACTACAGTTGTTACAGCACCGTTAAAGAGCAGCAAACCTATCAAGAACACCACAAGGAAAGAATGTTTGCATGAACTATCATGCATCATTTCAGGATTTAAATATCTTCTTTTTGTTTTATTGCCATTTGCAGTGTTTTTTCTGTTTTGTTCTGTTGAAGTCTGATAGTGCTGATAACGAAACAACTCTCTCCTCCTCCTGCTTGATGTGAACTCTCACCTTTAAGTTAATAATCCACCTGTTTAAAAGTGTGTGTGTGTGTCTGTGCACATACATGTGCATGCACATAAATAACAATTTACAAAGAGAGGGAGAATGCTGTGACAACTGCTTCTAACTTTATGAAGTTAAGTGCTGACTGCTCTTTGGAGTTATGATCCTTCTGTTCTAGGGTGAGCATTGCTGGAGGGTCGTATTACTATTCTTTGTGCTGTATATATTTCCTTGACTTCTTGCAATAAAAAGAACCCCTGCTTTTACTGTAAGCATTTCCAATTTGTAACAGATCAGCAACCAACCCAGTGTTGTCTCTTTGGCAGGGTGAGGCCATCAAGACATCAAGACATTTATGGGTCTTTCCAGGTGATTTACTAGCTATGACTTTCCCTTCATATCAGACTTGAAGTTTCATCAAAATAATTTGGAATGTCCTGGGACCAAATAAACGGCATAGACTAAAGCATCTGTTTGCCAAGATAACCACACTGCAACTTGCCAAACCAAACATTATTGTTAGGAACATGGCTTGACCATAATGCCTGTCTCTGAACTGGAGTGGGAATGGTTTCATGGGAAAAAGTTTACTCAACAATATATGGGCTCATAGAACCTACGTTGGAAAAGAGACAGCATACTTTAGTTTGAATAAGTTGAAACTGCAGCCAGTACTATGGCTTGTGGCTGATCTTTATTATGTGCTATGTTTTCAAATTCTACCTTTTTTGCTTTTAAAATGTTATCTCAAAATAATTCCTTTTTTAAACCTTGCTTCCCCCATTGCTCTTTTTGAGAACTCATTAGAGAAAGCAAACTGTATCCTCAAAGATTCTTCTTTCATTTTGCCTTTGAATTTTGTGACTGTTCTGCCTCAAGGAACATGCAGCTGATTCTTGACTTTACAGTGTTTGGGTGCTTTAGCTTGAAACATCATTGTAGCATTGGAAGTTAGAAAAACATAAAGGTTTCATGATGAGATTATTGGAAAGGAAGTGGAAGGAGATGCACTGGATATTGTGTTAACCAGCTTTGCATTCAGTAGTGGTGGGAAATACCCAGATTTAGTAGCATCACTTAAGAATGGCTCATTTGTCTGATGTGGCTTAAGGGCTGAGGCTCTGAAAGGCAGTTTCAACACTTCCATAACCTACCTGAATACAGTTATGTCAGTTGTGGACGGGAACAACAGAGCAGGATAGATTCCTCAGCGCCCAAACCTTGCCAGCCCCACAGAGAAAAACCAGCACAAGTTGATGGAGCCAGCTGCAAATTTAGCTGAAAAGTCTTTTCCCTTGATTTTTGTGCATGGATCACTCAGGTGAGGCAGTGCTGTGAGGATAGTGCAGCTGCAAAGCCATGTGAACTGCTCATCACCCAGGGGCTGGACGGAACTAGTGCAGGGGCAGAACACCAGATTAACAGGAAAAAGGGGATTAAGTAATCAGAGCAAATCAGTTTTCCTGGAAAACTTGGAAACTTGGCAGTTGTTTCTCCTTGCTCTTAGTGAGGAGACCCATGGCTGAGCAGCAATGCTGAGATTGTTTCTTGCCTGTACAGAGTTTGTTTCCAGTAGATTCTGAAGAGGGAGAGGGGATGATGGAGCACTCGACTGCCATGCTTTCAGCTGGCCTTTGCCTTTGCCTTTGCCTTTGCCTTTCCCTCTTTCCCTTTCCATTAGAAAGCTTTTCTATTGAGGATCATCCAAATATGTACCATCTTGGCTTGTGAATGTGTCTAGTGTTTCAGTTTGACCTTGGTTCAAATTCTCAAGTGGTTTGAATTTTGTTTTTTTCCAAGCACCAATGCAGCTCATGTCCTTCCCATATTTTCCATCACACTTTGACAAATTTCGACTAATCCTTTCACCAGCTTTATTGTCACTTGTCTCTGTGTTACTGTTTCTCAGCTTGTCTTTTAATAACTGAAATACTAGGACATATAAGAACACGGGAACTGCCATATATCACCCAGTTGTCATGTTTGGAATTGCAGCAGCTCTGTTGCACACGATACAGTTATAAATTAAAATTTTCCATTGACCTGGAGCTTAGAAGGATATTTTCAGTGCAGTATTTACTTAGTTTTGCTGATCTTGATATATTTTTATCCATTTATCTTTTATGTATCTATTTGTATTTCTTCTTATGTTCCTATTTCTTATTTCATTTTGCTATTCCTAGTAAAAATCCAGTTCTCTGGCATGCCCTTGTCTCTGTTGAGGTGACGTTTGCAACCATTCCTCACGTGGAGTGAAAGTTTTTGATTGTAAGTGGATTGGCAAAAACATACAAAATCCTTCATGTTCTATCTATGCAGGGAACTAGGGAAAGTTGAGTTTTCTTAATATCAAAGGAGAAAGTAGAAAATTATGTCTTTCAAAATGTCTGTCTCTGAAATAATTCTGGATAGGAAGGTTTTATGAGACCTATCTTTATAAATTCTAGAATTGATCCATTTGTCTCTTTAAAATTTAACTGCAGTCAAGAGAAAAATTAAAGATTGTGTTGTTTTGATAATGTAGTACAAAGCTATTTTTGGCAACTAAAAAAGCTTGTGGAAAGCACTTGCTTTCCACCAGGACTAGCGCATTTGAGCCAATATGGGACTTGAATCCAACCCATTTTTGCATCATGACAGGCCCGAGACGTCTTTTTGAATGTTGAGATGGCGAGTGCCGTCTGATTCGGTTCAGAGCTTATGGGTAAGTTCTGCCTTGGCGCGAGGTCGAAGTTCCCGATGCGTTGGTGTCACTCCGCAGGAGCTGGGACTGTGTCACAATCGGCTCTGGGAGGGAAGGCCTGTTGCAGGTCCCTGCAGAGAGGCCATTGTCTCCTCGGGATAAAGTGAGAGGTATTTCAGAACGCTTTGCAGCCGTGCCAGCCTCCTCACAGGACTGTGAAATCTGATACCTGCGCTTTTGAGCTGTTGGGGAAAGTACAAACTGTAGTACTTGTGGAATTCATTCACTGACTTCCAAACTCGAGTCTGGCCTGGGAATGGAAGAAAGAGTTTAAGAAGAAGGCGGAAAAAAAGACTTAAGTAGTATGTGTCAGTTAACTGTCAACTTTGGCATCTTTTCAGATTTGCATCCTCATGCTTTCTAGAGATAAACTGTGACTTTTCCCTAAGGACTGGAGGATTTCATTTTCCTTCCTACTGAAGCTGCTAGGATTATATGACTGTAGGAGCTATGCAAAGTGCAGAACTACCAGCAAGATGCCCGCCATACTCTTAGGGAGTTAATTTAAGGTTACAGAACATTTCTTGCAGCTTGTTCCTATTTACATTAGCTTCTCAGTACTTTCCATTTGTAAAGCAGATCAATAGGGTCCTTCTGGCTGTATTACTATGCCTTGTCGCGTTCCATCTGGGTTTCTCTGAAACCTTTTGTCTCATTAAGAGGTGGATCAAAGATTTTTTGTGGGCTCAGAGCATTCCTGTGCACCCTGTGTGACAAAGGAGCTTGTGTAAAAGCCGAGGAGCAACCAAATCTTCAGAGTCAAACTTTGTCACCCGTTTTGCTCTCAGTGGAGCTCAAACGTGAGCGGGCAGCGAGGCCTCTGTTTCCGCTGTGTCACCTGTTGCTTTTGCTTCGTTTTGGCAGAGCTGAAGGGAAGCATTTGCTTACGTCTCTCGTGGCGCTCTCTGGGCTTGCCTTGGCCACGCAGGACCTGTGAGGTTAGGTCCTGTTAGGGAAGCAGAAGCCTTTCGGGTGGGGATGGTGCTGTTTGCACTGAACCAAGCGTCTCGCCCGCTCAGCCAGGCCGGGCCGGGCCGGAGCCTGCGGTTTGCCAGCCTCTCACGCGGTTATTCCCGCAGCAACCCAATCCCCGTGTGCCGTGCCGGGGACAGTTTGCAGCTGCTCTCGGCTGGCAGTGCCAGGGAGGGCGCAGGGGGAGACATGAGCACGGCCTGTCGCACCGAGCGGGGCAGGAAGAGATGGCAAAGGGGAGTTTCTCCTCGGGGCACTGGTATGGCAGATTTCAGCCACGCGTAAGGGAGAGTTGGAAAGCTCAGGCTAAAACTGAACTGCAGCTGCTGAAAAAGGAAGAGTAGCAAGAAAATACTTAAGTAACCAAAGTGGAGGAAAGTAGAAGTGTATTGCTTACTATGGAAATGAACAAATAATAGGTCATCTCTTTGATGTCTTTCTCCTTTCAATCACCAGAGAAAAGGTGAATTATGACCAGATGCTTAAACCAGTTAATTTTAATAAAAACAGGACTAAAAAGGAACAGGTCAGGTGTACTTGATAGATAAGAAAGATTACGCAAGTCAGCAGGACTTGATACAATATCCTATAATATGAAAAATTTGCAAGTGCTTACTTATCTGCCATTCTCTGTAAGAAATGTGGAGTCTCCTGATGATGTCAAGAAGACAATGCATTACCTGTGTTTGAAAATGCAAGGGCAGCTGAGAGGGAGGAAGCCATGAAGAATTTAGAGAACCTTAATGCTTATTTAGTATTAAAAATGAATAATGGCACAAAGCACTGGATGATACTTTACAAATCATTCTTGTCCTTACAAATGTGATAAATAATGATCATGATGCCACTTTGTCCTTGTGCATAGTAGATTTGGTAGAACCTTATTGCAAAGACAAGCTAGGACACCATCCCATGTGACATTCTTGAAGGCAAACTGTGCTGGGTTTATGGGTAAATGGGTATTTGGGGATTTAGAAAGGGGAAAATGGGGATTTAGAGTTTTTAGTGTGAAGATGGCCCAGTCATGATGACTTTGCTGCTGGAGTATTTCAAAAAGACTGTAGATATATTGTACTTGATTGTGCCTCAGAGGTGAGATATGGATGATTTCCTGTGATTCCTTTCACTTCTCTGTTCCTGGGACTCTGATGTGAGGCTGACTGGGGAGGTATTAACTCAAGTGCAAATAACTCAAGTTAACTGTGCACTGAAGACATAACCCTCAGCTTAATAGATGTCATTTTAAAACCTGGCTGGGAAAACGTGGTTTCATACTTGGTAATAATGTCCCAAGAGGACATCCCAAGATGATTGGTAGATTTGAGGATGATGTGGGCTGATTGGAGAGGTTCCAAAGTGGGAATGATCAAACAAATAGGAAACAAACCTAGAAGGCAGCCTGAAACAATTTGGATTGTGTAGGGAATAAAAAAAAAAAAAAAAAAAAAAGAAAAATTTGAAAAGTCTTCAAATACAGAAAAGGCTGCTGTAAAGAAGAGCAGTATGATTAGAGAGAGTCCAATCCCTTCGGAAGATGGAAAAAGAATTAATGAACTAAATTGCAGCAGAAAATATTCAAAGAAGGCATTAAAATAAAGGGAAAAAAACCCAAAACAACAACTACCCAAATCGAGGATAACAAATACTGGAAAAGATTGCATGGGTGATTATGAAATTTGTGGCGGTGTTAAAGGGCAGGTGAGTGAAATACCTCTCAGAAAGGACATGGTTATTCTTATTTCGGGACCTTTCAATGTCCCTATCTGATTTCTTCAAAGATTTTTTTTCTCCTGAGAAGGAAGGCTTTACCTTGACAGTTGAGGATTAAATTTATTCATTTACTACTCAAAATAGAATGGCTACTCTCTCTTCCTACCAAAACTGTCTGCCTAGCAAGTAGGGGAAGTAGCCAGCCCTGCATCTGAGGTTTTCACCTTTCTGTTCCCTTTTGCCTGTGACAGGGAATCCGTGGGTGCTAACCTTTACCCCATTGCAGCTTGTGGATGGGAAGACAGAGATGCTGTTTCTTTGCAGGAGATGCTAGGGCTCTTCACTGAGGCTGTACTGAATATCCAGACATGCCAGTGAAACTGTTGTGCGTAGTTCTGAATGCAGTTTCCCAATCAGCCTTTGCAATAGTCCTTCAAATAGCACTTACACCTGCGTTCATTGTACATATTTGAATTTTGTATCAAGTAAAATCCTCACATAGCTAGAGTTTATGTCTAAATTGTCTTTTGGGTATTAAGCTGGAGAATGTGCTATAAATTAAGAACAAACTTGGATGCAAAAGGCAGCTCCTATTTAGGCAGATAGGTTTTCTGAGGCTAGATCTGTTAAAAAAAACTACAAACAGATCTGTCATTTCTGTTTAGAAGTTCAGAAGGAAGCAGACAGTTTGGATCACGCAACAGTCTGCAGTGATGTGTCCAAAACAAGAGCTTTTGTTCCAAGCGGGGCTGATGCAGGCCGCCAAATATGCCAAGAATGCGGAGCCGTTTGTG
Organism: Tichodroma muraria; assembly: GCA_013390105.1. Taxonomy (NCBI): domain Eukaryota; kingdom Metazoa; phylum Chordata; class Aves; order Passeriformes; family Sittidae; genus Tichodroma; species Tichodroma muraria. The sequence goes on along the minus strand of WAAG01008761.1, from coordinate 24,877 downwards.
GTGCTGCGCAGATACCATCACCGGGCAGCTCAACAGCCTCTCCTGGCAGGGAGGCAGCTGGGACAAGGGAAACCCAGAGCAGAAGAACCCACTGCCTGCATGTGCGCCAATGTCAAAGAGAAAACGATCTCTGTTTTTCTTTGAAATCCACCGTTTTCAGACCCTTCCCTCGAAGAGGCAATTAGCTGTTAAACCTCTCAGGGTCAAACGGTCAAGGTTAGTTACAAGAAGAGGGTTAAGAATTTTTGAAGCAGCTGCTGTGATGTCAGTGAAAAATCTATGAATGCTTTCAGTGAAAAATCTATGAAGTCTGAGTCCTTTACATCAGGAAATGATGTTTCTCCAGTTGACATAATTTCCAAAATTAAGTATAGCCGTATATGTGAAAGCTCTGTGTGTAAACATGTATGAATTGGAGGAATTGTTGCACTCCCTGGCTTATGAAAAGGCTCTACCAATTGCTCTGAGCAATTTTCATACCCATTTCAGTGGTATTTTCGTAATGCCATGACAATTAACTGCTAAGATTGTATTCAGACTTTTAAAGTGGGTTTTATTTCTTGTTATTAGATATGAAAATACTGGTTGAAATAACAAAAATAAACAGTGTTCTTAGGGAAAAGATTTATTTTTCCAGAAAATTGTATGGAAATGTACTACATCCTTTGATAATTCAAAGAAGTTAAAATAAGTGGTCTTTGAATTTTACAAGTTCTATGTAACATTTGAACTGTCAGCACATCGTAGTGGTTGAAGTTTTAGGGAGGCATTGATTGCAATCCACTCCAATAACTTGTCTGTCTTGAAAATAATTTAAATGAACCATGACACCTTGTTAATAGTGGCTAAAGGAGATAAAAAATTAAAATACCCCAAACACACAGTGCTCCAAATTTGCCATATGGCACATCTGAACTCTGACATTGCCAGTTTTGGAATTAGCTCCTTTGAGCACCTAGTAGAGTTCACCTTCAGTAAAGCAAATATTTTGCAGGAGCAAGTTTACATTCAGCCCAGGATGTGGGGTGCAGCAGGGAGTTGTGCTTTGCAGGACCATGACTCTGAGAGGTTGCTCAGTGTCAGGACCACCATCTCCTGATGTGTGGTGTGCTGCAGGGGAAGCCCTTTAATCATCCACAGGGGTGAGCCGAATTAAATCTGCTTGCTGTGGGTAACCCTTAATAAGCCCAGCTAAGCACATCTGGAGAGCAGGCGTTCATAGCCATGAAACACCACGGCCTCAGCTGGTTAAAAGCTCTCCTCCTGCTGCAGGGAGGCTGCAGGGGCCAAAAGCTGCCACTTCTGATGCTGGAAACCAGAGTGTTAGGGGTCCGTGTTCCTGGAGGTTACCTGGGTGGGTGTAGCAGAAAAAATGGCTTGGAAAATACTGATTAATAAGTAAAACCAGGCTGCTACTGCAGCAGTGTGGGCTGACACCAGTGGCGAAATGGGAAGCAAAGCAGATTAAACTCCCTCTGGAAAGATCAGTTGGTGAATGCAATGATTTGGATCCCAACCTGCCAATTAACCCATCTAGTGGAGTCACTGTGGAGGATTCCCCCAGCCAATGTTTTGATGAAGTAGTTGAGTGGTATAAAATCACAAATCCAACACAACTGGTATTTTGCTCTCTCTCATTGCAACAATTTTTCAATTATGCTTCTTATCATTAAGCTCATAATGCAGATTAACAGATTTCCCTGCCTTTTTAAAGGAAAACTGTGTGGTGTACCAAGTAAAAAATTTAGGGAAGGGGGACGGTTTATTTCCAGTATCTTTATTGTCTGTCAATGACAAGATTGATAATCAAATCTTCTCTGTCTTTGCAGAATGGAGTTTATGTTTAAATGGGTGGGTCTAGTCAAAGCTAAAAGGAAATTTCACAACATATTTTTTGTAGAGAAGACTCACAATGCTAATGAACAGCCAAATCTGTCTCGGGGAAATAGTTTGTTACTAAAAATAAATTGCAGCCTAACTGTAACTAAAATCAGATCGCAGAAACCAAGCTACTCCAATTCCTGATTTCTGTTACAGAAGGAGATGAATCTATTACAAAGAGTTCTGATTATTATATATTTTTAAATGTGCCAACTGAGCCCTGTTTTGAAATAAATCTGTTTGTGAGCTTCTTTCAAATATGCTTACAGCATTCTCCAGAGGTTTTCTTCAGACTCTGCAAAGCCAGTGAGGAACCAGTTCATAGTGATGAGGCCAAAAGGAAAAAGAGTGCACATGAGCTATTTATAGAATATGAAGCAAAACAGTGTGATAAAGGGCAAATGAAAGCTTTCAACAAGAGGCTTTTCATTCCCAGTCACATGGTTTTTACATGCAATTTCTTTTTTACTATACAGTTTAGCAGGAAAATTAAATCATTTGACAGCAGCCTTTTTCTGGTTAGAAAAGAACTGTTCAGTGCTCCTTTACCATTTATAATATGCTCACTTGCGGCTGTTGCTATTTGAGAGGGTTTGTTTGCAGAAGTTTCTGCAGGGCTGATACTTTCCTGGCAGGTGGAAGCAGGAATGGTGGCCAGAGGTTGCCCTGGGAAGATTTCAGTGTGGAGCATGGAAAACCACCCTGCTGCTGAACACAACATCCAGAATTCTTAGTCATGAGCCCCAGATGTTTGGGAAAACAGAACGAGGATCTCCCTCCTCTGAAACTCTGACAGCTACAGGCAGTAGTAGAAGCAAGTAAAGGTAAATTCAACCTTTCTAATTGCTTTTGTGTCCCATCACCCACTGTATGTAAATGCCCTTGTTGTGTTCCTGCCTTTTTGTTCTTAATGCAAAGAGCAAAGGATATTTCTGTCCTGGGAGTCTATCAACCACCTCATTCATTTTGAATATATTTCTCCCAGAGCTGGTTTGTTCAAGTATCTGTGCTCTGTCTCTGGGGGCTGCCTTTAAGCAACTCTGACCTTGAAATAAATCCCAACTTGACCTGGGTGCCAGATTGTGACTTAGCCTAACACCATATTCCACTCTTTCAGAAATACAGGAGTTGCCAATTTTTTTACAATTACTAAAATTAGATATTTTACTGCCTAAATGTGATGACTCCAAGAAGGGGAATAGTGCAGAGGAGAAATTGCGTGAACTGTGTCCCAGAGGTCCAGGCTGATAAAAATAAATGGCTTCTCAGATTTTCTTTTGTTATCTTTCCTTTTTCTTTGGCCTGTGATAAAGTTTGAGGGAGGCTAAAGAAACTGGATAGTTTATCTCTAAAATATTGAGGCTGATGCTGTCATTTCAGAATATTTTCACAGCCAAGATGATTTATGGGAGCAGCCTTTTCTCCTTGGATATTAGCAGCAGACTGCAGTGTGTTCATTACCTGAGCTTCTCACCACTCAGGCCATCACCCAAACTGTCTTGTCTCATCTGTGCCAGATTCCTCCTTAGTCCTGGGAGCTTCTGTGTTTGCATAAAAATATTAATACTTCGCAGACTCATTCTGCATTGTGACAAGTGAATGAGTGGATAGAATGCCGAGGCTTTAGCAGCAGTGGTGCTGTAAGGGAGCTGAGTGCTGCAGCTGGGGAGCTGGGAAGCAAGGACCAATGAACATGGTACATCTATCTGTCATCCCATATGTCAGTCCCTCAGACAATTTTACAGATTTGCTAATGGGAACAAGGCTTTTTAGTGAAGCTTCTTCAGGCCCTTACAAAGACATGAACGTACTCCAGAACCCTGATGAATGATAAGCAGAAACACTGAAAGACAAATTTCCACTGCTGCTTCTCAGACATATTAACTCCTTCAGAGGTCAGGAGTTACTCTGAATTTAAAGAAATCAGTGCTGGCTTCCTCCCAGGATGTAAACTCTTTTTAAGAGCTCTGTTTTATGTGTCTCTGTGTATTGTGTGTATATACATATATTATGTTGTTTTCAAATACTGAGTAGAAATTTAATGGAGTTGCAGGAACAGCAGAATGGAGAAGAACTGAGTCTATATCCAGTACATAACCCAAACAGTGCTGCTGAATTGATCCCCAAGAGGAAGGCAGGGCAGTAATGCAAAACTAGAGTAGAGAGGTTTGGGGCTCTCAGTCCCGTTGAACAGTGAGAAAAATCCCCACCTTCTCTGCTCCTCTGGTGTTCTTGCTGGACACTAAAACCAGCCTAAAAATAAAACTAAGCAAAACTAGAAGAAAAAAAGTTATTGGAAAGAGTGGAGGAAAAAGAAAGTTATTTTCAGCAATGTGTTGTGTGCAAGCTTTACTCTCCTGGGCAAGAATTAAAACGGCAATTTTGAGCCATGATGGCTCCTTGCAGTTGTTCAGAGAGGTGGTGCTCCCATTCCTCTCTACACCTGGAACTTCCCGGTTAGACTGGCAGTGTCTCTGGGGGACATTGCCTTCCCATCCAACAGCTGCACAGGAGTGAGGCAGAGGAGTGAGGAGGTGCTGTCACCCTGCCATGTGAGCTGGAGGGTGTCCCCTCTCTGTCACACCCTCTGCAGAAGCAGTAGTACCCAGGCAGCGCAGCTGCAAGGGGAGGTGACAGGAGTGCAGAGAGTGGGGCTCTGGAGCAGCCTGAGCCTGGCTTTGCTCCCCTCAGCTGTTTCTGGGTGCATTATGAGGCCTCAACTCATCTGTTTCTGTCTACTGTGGCATCACTGATATTTTTTTACTTGTAGTCACTTGTGTGTGAAGCCAGCACAGGTCTCTCTTCCTAAGCTAGACTGTGACCAGAGCTACAGTCAGTAGATTTTAGACTGGAAACAAAGACAAATCTCCCATGCAAGTTCTCTTACCAGTGACCTGGAGCAAGGGTGAGTCCAAGAGAAGGCCTTAAAGCCGTGGTGTTGGAGCTCAACTGGACATAAATCTGCCTCACTGCACTGCCTGTCCCAGCCTGAGGCTCAGCCCGTGCAAGCGAGAAACAGGCAGATCCCATTCTTTACTGTCACCTTCAAATGTAAACCTGCTGGAACAGAGAGCTCTTCTCAAAGTCATCCCATACTCTATGTGCTAACAAACAAGACAGTGCTTGTAAGAGCACACCATGAAGTGGCAGAGGGTTCTTTTTTCTTTTTTTAAAGCTGATCAAGAGGGACAAGAGACACAGGAGAGTGGCTTAAGGGTATTCAGATCACAAGACTTTTTGATGAAGAGAACATTCAGCTGGCTGCATATGCTATTCCAGAAAAATAAACACCACTTGTAAATATCTAGCCCTCTGCCATCTCTGAAGAATTTCTGCCAGCTGATGTAAGTAGCTGAGGAAGATGTTGGAAAGCTGTCACCCCAAGGCTGCCACCCTTGTGTGTTGACAGGGTGAAACGAGCAGCCTGCAAAATCTGGGGCAGGCAAAGATAAGCAGAAGGGACTGTCCCACTCCTGGTTCTGCTGGGTCAGGTGTTGTGAGCCTGGCATTCTGCTGAAGCACACATTAGAAGAGTATGCACTGCAATTTACACTAAAGACTTAAAGGTGAACCTTACTGGGCACAGGCCTGTTTTTAAAGAGTTGCTGAAATAATCTCTTAAAGTATGGGACTACATCACATGCTCCCGTGTGCTCTGTGGCTTTTATCCTGCCACTCCAGATGCAGGGAAGTCCTTTGGTACAGATGGGATCCTCTGGCATAGCTGAGGGGGGCTGAGTACCAGGCAGAGCAGGGGCTTGGCTGGAAGGGCACCCGGTCACAGACACTGAGCTGAGCTTTCAGCCCTAGGAACGCTGCACGTGCTATGAGGTGAAGCAGCCCTTACTCAGAGACTTTCCTGGCACAAAGGCAGCACTGAAGCAAGATCTCCCGTGTTTTGAAGGAAGCACTGATTTGTAAAGTATCATGTAAAGTGATAGGTCTTCTTCCTGAAGAGTGGTAAGGCTTCAAAACAAAACATTGTGCCTTTTATATATTTCTCTTTTCTTTGCTGTTACAGTTTACCTCTACACAATTATAGAGACTACTGCAAGAAGTTTTAGTTTTGGTTTAAGAATTCATCTCCTTCTGCCCCTCTTTCCTCATATGAAGTCAGTGAAGTAAAAGTTCAGGTAGTATCTGGGTGTGCTCATTCAATTGCAAGAGTGAAAGTTTCCAAAATATACTGAGATTGCTGGCTTGGGACTTCAGCCCACAGACATATGTGATTCTGATACAACATTTCTGATTCCCTTCATTGTTACCTCCTCTTTCAGCATTCTACTTACACTGCAATAAGATTAAATTATCTTTATTATGAGTCATATGTGAGCATACATGCAGGTCTGTATCTACATGGAAACAGGGAGAAGGGAAATACACTAGGATATTTAGAGTGCTTAGTATCTATATATTTGCATAACAAAATCCAGCCCATTCTGTTTCCATTTTTACACAGACTTGTCTGATTACTTAATCCAAAGCCACATCCTCCACTTGATGGCTGCCAAAGTGAGCCACAGGTGAGAGGTGAGCTGAGTTCTGTTTGGTCAGCCCCATGCAAGTTGTTCTTTCCTTTTTTTCTTCTGCTCTGTGGTTTATTTGCTNTGTTTTGGGGTTTATTTTTGTCATCATTTTATATATGATCCTCTTGGTTTGGGATGTTCTTTACCTATGTGTTTACATTGCACCTAATCACATTGGGCTGTGGTCCCAAATTTGGGTCTTTGTGCTACTGGAATATAAATAAAAATGTCTTGTTGCTTTGGTATGCACTCAGGTTGGAATCTGCAACTCTACTCTGCTTGTGGGCACTACCCATTGCAAGACTGCTTTCTTAATTTTTGCCTGAAAGTGATACTGAGTATAGTGCAAATACTCTCGGCACAGCAAAAGAATGAACAGCAGCAGCATAGAAAAGATTTGGCTGTGCCAATGGTGAAAGCATTTTCTTGCAGGAGTGAAATTGTGCTGTAAGTATTTGTTGGTTTGTTAGAAATCTTAGTATTTCTATACATAAATATAACTGATCCCATCTAGGTTATCATTATGGGAGTTTATTGGTGAATCTGAGGTTAAAAGGCCCCTAAAGCTCAAAGGATAAGGGAAACAGGTGCTTTCCCAGAGCCTTGGAAGTAATGCTACAATCAGTTTCTTCCTTCCCTTTGGGCATAATAATATACTAAAGTTGGTATGTTATAGCTATGGTAACATTTATAATAAGAAAATATGCAAATACAGCAGTATTTTCAGACTTTTTTCCAGACTATTTTTCCAGACTGCCTACCAAATAAATGGTTGTGTACAGAATAGCCTTCAATCCTGTGAGCATCTTTCTGTCAGAGGCAGCTCCTGTTATTTATGATAGCAATAAAACTACTGATTATTATTGGACAAATTTCTCAGACATGAAAAAAAAACTTCAGACATTTTACTTCCAAATCTTTCAGTATGTAACAAAAGGTTTGAGGTTTCAGAAGTTTATTCCCTGATGATAAACAAATAAAGTTGTAAAGAGCACACCTTGCTAATATGATTGTTCCTTATTAGCATAATAGTTTTCAAATAAACAACCTGCTAATGTCTCTAATAAGCAATTACTCTATGATGAAAACTGCAAATGGAGCCCACTGATGGGTAACAGATAACAGTAAAATCTGTCAATAAAACAAATATTGTTCTGCCTGAACAGCTCTCTTCTCCAAGAGAATAACAGAGCTGCCTGATGGTTGATTATCAGGGTTTCACAGCCAGACATGTTACAACACTGCTCTTCTGATGCTTTGCTGTGATGTTATGTGGAGTCTTTACTCTTTACTGTGTATTACAGCTAGATAAGGCAGAGATCTTTACTTATTTGGAGCTACCTACTCTTGAGTCCAATAAAACCACAGTAGGATGAATGTTTGCCCAGGAATAGGGGTTTGACAGATTAATAGAGTTTGTTTTCCTTCATAAAAGGAAAATAATAATTAAAAACTTGGAGTCCATCCTATCTGTAAAGCAAGCAAATGAATGGAAGTAGCATCTCAGCACTCTTCTCTTCTTGCTATTCTAAATCATTTGCAGTGGTGAAAAGGTGTTAAATGCATGCAACAATCTCACTTTCCCAAACACTGAAAAGTGTGAAAAAAAAGTCATAATTTTTCAAGCATGGCTGACAAACTATTTTCAAAACATACTTGTGGAGTTGCTTTACCACTGATTACAAAGCTGTGTTGTGCTTGCTTTGGTCCCAATACTTCTGCACTCATTTTTCCAAAATAATTTTGCATTTAGTTTTCAAAAATTAAGGATATGGAATATGAGAACATCACAAATCCCAAAGCCTGATCTTTTCTAAATTCCATGGTGAGCATGAGGGTTTTATTGTATATATAGCTTTGTAGAAACAGGATCATTTGAAGGAAAATCTTGAGCAATTCTTATCTTTGTTCCATTCTGGACTGACATCATGGTACGAAAATGCAAGGAATGTACAGTAAAGCCTGGTGTGGGAAGAAGATCTTGACAGAGGTATGATTAATGATGTCTGAACGAGGTAAAAAAACCCAGTTATGTAAGAAATACAACCCATGAGGTTGAAACTGAAGAAACCATCACAGGTGCAGGCTGTAAACAGGCCCCAGAGGGAAGAATATTGGTCTTTTAAAGGTGGACTCTGTAAACAAACAGAAAAAGCATAGGAAATATCCTTCCATATAAATTTTTATGGTACAAATAAGTACATGGAGCACATAAGCACCGTGTTTATAAACTCAAAGAACATCCATATTGCAGTAAAGCTGCACAAATAGTACCATGGTGTAAATTTATATAGCGTGAGGCAGATGTGTGGTCTGATGGCTTAGTTTGTTTTTTTGACTTTAGCAAATGACATGATTTCTGTGTCTCTGGTTTTGTTTTGTTCCATTTAGCTGCTCTCAGCTACATAATTGTTCTTTCAGCTTGTAAATATTATGGTCAACCTCCAGCACAGTTTAGATGAGGCCAATCAAATGTAAACAAGTGCACCAATGATGTGAGTAAGCAAAGTCATCTCTTGTGATGTTTCTTCCCCCTTTTCTTACTCCCCTGGGACTGCAAGAGCTTTGTAGAGCCTGCTGTGGGACTGCACAGCCTGGGGTTCAGTTTAACTGCCTGTCTGGGATTATTTTCCTTTCTTTTCCTGGCTATTAGGTGTTGAATTTATACAGTGAAATGAGAATAATGGACCAGGATCACCTCTGGGGAGTGTCCTCCCATCTGTCCTTGCTTCTGCCCCTGCCCTAGGGGGTGCTGCCTGCAATCTCAGCAGAAAGTTAATACAGATGTGAGGTGCAGTGCAGGGGCCCAGAAGGGCTGAGGTGAGCAGAGACTCCTGAGGAGCTCCAGCCTGAAGCAGTGCTGTGGCACAGAGGGGTGGCAGCACTGCTGGGCGATGCTCCCAGACCCTCTGTGCAGTTTCCCAGCAGGGCTCAGCCCCTCAGGCAGCTGTGCCTTGCAGCAGGTGACAGCCAGCAGCACGGGGCTCTGGCAGAGCTGTTACTGTGCCAGGATCCCAGGTGCTGCAGTCACCAAACCCTCTGGGTGAAAGCCTTTGCGTTATAAAGGTGTACGTGGAACAATTTTTACCCTTGAATGTGGTCTTTAGGGTTTCACTCCACGTTGCTCTACGCTGTGCAGCCCCAAACCTGCAGGACATGCTGGCAATACAGTGAATGCATCCCATGGGCTTTCTGCTGCAAACATGAGCAAGCAGGCGGGTTTTCCCTGCATGCAACCTCCTCCCCTTGCTTTGGAGCCTCTCACTGTTGTGCCCTGAACACAGGCCCTGCCTGCTCCTCTGTATCCAATCTTTACCTGTATTCCACCACAGTTTTTTGTCTCCAAGTGCCCAAGTCCTGCTGTAGCTTTTTGCAGCTGTATCAGTTCAACACTACTGGCAGCTTGACATTCCACACCTCATGCTCCCATAAGCAGTGAACTGTTGGGTCACGATTTTTGGTTAGATATGAATTAACCTTTAAGGAAAAAACCACCAAAGTAATGACCGCAATGCTATTAATCTCCTGGGAATGGAGCCTGGGAGGTGTCTGACATTTTACATTGTTATCTATGGGAGAGGAAGGAGCTGGGCTGTTTTTTCCCACAAGAAATATATCTATTTTTGAGAGCAAAGTACATTTTTTGCCATGGGATTCAAACAGTTTTCATTCACTGACTCACAGTCTCTGGAGGCTTTTCCCCTGAGCTTAGGAGGCAAATGCTTAGTGGTTTGCAGATGCAAAAGTGACAGCCCAATTAGCTAAAACTGTTAATTTAAAGGTAAAGATGTTACCTGTGTACAGCTATCTTGGCTTTGAGAACCAAACAGTCTCCACCAGCCTCATTCCTCTGTTTTTACATGTTGCTGTAAATTTGGTCATAATAACTATTGGGTGAGAATCTGAAAGCAATGTATCAACAGCATATGATTTATCTGTGGTTCTTGTGCAGAAAGCCAGAATATGATTTCATGCTTTCCTGTTTCTCTTTTTGTCTTCTTATGGTATGAAAATCATTATTAGTTATTTGCAATTAAATTTTTCCAATAGCCTATTTGCTTAATTATGAATAAATGCTTTTTGATGAATCTTTCCCTCCCAAGAGACAATCTCACCAAATCCCAGGCAAAAACTACAGGAAATGTATTTGAACAATGCTTATGTTGTATCTGTTCTTGTGGTGTATGGCAGAGCCAGTATGGGTCAGCTTGGCAGCTCATGGCCTCAGAATGATCCACAGGATGCTTCCACGTGTGTTGCTTTTCATTCTTTGAACAATGAGGAATGGCTATAATAGCATTCATGGTCCAAACAGCTGAAAACTCCCTGCTGCACCTCTGCAGGGTCTGAGGGTGGATCCACATCTGCCTTGTCCATATGGAAGGACAGGACTTGTAGCAAATGTACTCTGGGAGCTGCCAGTGTCCACACAGGCTGGAAGTTTTGGCAGGTATGGGACACTGGCAGTTGGGACCAGGCATCTAAACATGCTTATCTGTTTCATTCAGAGATTGCACAGGGACTGTTAAACCTTTAGACAAAGCCTTTCCAAATAAAATGCTTTACCAAAGGAAAAAAATATCAAGGAAAGAGGTATAACAATATTTAGAATTCTTCCACATTGCAAAATGTTCAAGGAACTTCCAAAGATTTACTACCAAATGTGCCAGTAGCACTTCTTAATATTTGTAGTTGTTCTTAATATACCTAATCAGCTCCTTAAACTGTGCTCCAGGCATAGTGAAGTGGAAAGAAATATTAAAATTTGCCTGAAGGGATGAAGTCTCTTGGTATTTATGGTAAATGCGCTGCTTTGCTCCTGTCAGGAGCTTTCATGAGTTTGAATTGTCTATCTTAATGCAGCTTGTAAATTGCTGGCAGTAAAGGAGATTCCAAAATGGCACGTGTTACCATGGAATACTTTTACTATTAATATATAATAGAGAGGTAACCCTCATATGTCCTGAAGCCAAAAAGCAACTTCAGATTTCTTGTTTAGAAGATGATATCTTGATTGAACTCACCTGAGGGATTACTGTGTAAAGTTCACGTGATGTTTTTCTTAAGGTGTGTCTGTCAGGTGCAGTTGGTTGTTTTGAAAAACATAGCAAAGTATTTCAGTGCAGTGAAACCATTTTGCTGTCTGTTCACCACAGGCCATGTTTTCTGTTGGCTTTCTGGAGCTTAGTGTGACTGAGGCTGTGCCACAGTAAGGCAGAGGGCCCATGAGCTTCCTTATCTCGAGGCACAGAGGCAACAGAGCTACAGGACAACATGCTGGAGTGGGATCCTGGCTGAGTTGTAACCTACCTTATCAAACAACTGAGAGTTCCTTGCACCACATTTTTGACACTGGTGGGCAGGCTATGGACATACAATGCACTGGAAGTGTGCACAGGACTGGCAGTCAGTACCTTGTGTCTTTAGGGAAGGATTCCAGTCTGTAAAGGACTTGCTGCGGCTGATTTTGTGCTTTTTCCTCCTCTTCTTTTGAATCAGCCTCATGTGCAGAATGTCTGCTCAAAATCCTTCTTACTGATGTTTCATGGTCTCTTATTTCCATTATTTGACAATTACTAAAAGGAGATCTTGTAACTGGTGCAGCATTAAGAGCACATCTTAGAATAATCAGTAGTTTCAGCAGCTCTTTCTATTCTCCCTGCTTTTGTGGCTTATTATAAAAGCGTCAATCTCTCACTGCTATCTAACAAACAAACTTCTGCCCTGGATCCATTTCCACTTGGGCAGTTTGCCAGGAATAACAAATTAAACTCCAGCTCTCAGTTTAAGAAGTTTCACTTCACTGAGTAGAGTTCAAGTAGAGTCTATTATCCTGACTAAGTGATAGAGGAGTCCTTTGATGTTTGCTTCTTGAGTGGTTTATACAAGCCAGGGCTTCCTGTAGGAAAAAGAGCTGCAGCTGAAGGAAATACTTGATTGATCAGGTAACCTCTTCCTCTTACTCTTTCTTGAGTGTTTGAGTGCCCAATGACAGAATCATGCAGACATACAAAGAGAGACCTGGTACAGTCTCCACCAGAAGAAGTCACACAGTTTGATGATGTTTCTCAATTTTTCAGGTGAGAGGGACCAATCCTGCTCCTTCCGCCTTCCTATTCCCCAATGCTTTCCCTACATCAGCTGTGGTGGTCCACGGCTTGTTCAACCTACTCAATTTGTAAGACTTCACAATTGAAATTAAGTGTCTGCCATGAGTTGAACTGGATCATTAGTAGTGCTGAAGGGGTGAGGTTGCACAGGTGGCGCCTGGAGCATGAGGCACAGGGTATAACATGATGAATAACATTGGGTAGGAACAGAAGTCCTCCATCTGCACCTGCCAGCCAGCAGGTCAGTCTGGTTGTGCCACTGAGCCATGCACTCAGGGCTCCTCCAGAGCCCTCTGACCTTCAGCTGGGTCCCACGCTGAACACTTGTGCAAGATGCTGGTTTCTCCTTTGATCACCAGGGGCTGTGTTCATTTTATCACATAAAATGGTTCAGTGCTGTGGTTTTTATCTCTATAAGAAGGTACAGTGATGCTCCCCTCCCAGTAATTCTGGCCCAGAATTTTGAGGGAAAAGCAGAAGTTGGCTAGAATATATAGAGGAAAAACAGGGAGTGTGCAGTGCAATGTGATCAGAGCATAGAGATCAGCTAAGAACAAAAAGGAAAGGAAAGAAGTAACAGCAAACCTTGCTTTGCCTGAGTTGTTTCAAGATACCCACTGTTCTGTGGTCAGTGGTAGTGAACTGCTGTGCTTGATTTCTGAATCTGAGTATTTAAAAACTCCCTTTGTTAGCTTGTCACTCACAGATAATTGAGGTATTTTTTCTGCACCAATAAATGTTCACGAAAACTTTGCTTCTCCCTGATTCTTTAGAGGCATGGCCACAACATGTGGTGGGTGCAGCACTGGTTTCCACTCCATGCTGGAGCACCTGGGCACAGGAGTGTCTTGCAGAACTCTTGCCTCTAACCAAGGGAACAGCTGGACAGCTCGTGAGCAGCACTGCAGTGCCAGAAGCAGCTGTGCTAATAGTTCAGTATTACAGCAGAGGTCTTGCTCCCCTTCTTAGCTCCTGGCCTTGTGATTCTGCTACTTTCCTTGACTTGGGTGTGTTGGGTGCCTGTCAGATGACTACTGAACTGATTCAACTCACTAACCCAAAAGAAAATGATCTCCATGTACCATTGTCACTGTTGGCTGGAAGGAGAGCATGAGGAGATTTGGAGGCAAACAGACTTTATTTTGCAATTAGATGTTGCAATACCTGTGGCTATTGCATGCTTCATAGTGTTGCAAGAGTCCCTTGAGCAGAACTTACTGAATTTGGTTTATAAAAGCTTGTCTAAAGTATGGGTATTGGAAGTTGTGAAATTACCTGTTATTCAGTGCATGCAAAACAATCCTATACTATTTTATTACAACTTATTTTGGATTGTGTGGAAGCAGCTTTTCCTTCAGCTATAGCTTTCCTTTCAGCTATATCCATGCCTGAAACTCTTCTAATCTCAAACACCCAGACTCTCCTGACCTCCTTTGTTATATAGAAAAGCACTTGAGTAAGGTCTAACTACCTGTAGACATGCACATGTCGGACACTTCAGTGTTTCCTTGCTTTAGAGCCTGATGTAAGAGGCGGTTTCAGAGTACCCTCTGGATAACTGAATAAACCTGGGGGTTGTCTTTTTCCCACAAGTTATTTGCTGTTGCTATCCACTTTTCAAGATCTGGAAAAAAGGACTCATTGCAGAGAACTTTGGAAACCTTTTTGCATGTAGTCCCAGGAGTTTGTCCCATGTAATGGACACTGATGTTTTCCAATCAGCAATGTTATTTTTAAGCTCTGCCATGTCACGTTATCTTATTGCTTCACAGACCACATGACTGCTTGTGCCTGCAGACAAATCTTGCACAGGCCAGAGGGAGGGTAGTTCTTCCTATTTTGGTCTGCCCCTCCCCTCTTGCATCCCAGAGGTCTATTACTATCTGTGAGTGTAGGCTAGGAGGCCATTTGTCTATATGTGACTTTATGTGACAGTGCCTCTGTAAATCCAGGCACCCTGGCTGCCTTCTCTGAATCTCTCCTGTAACCCATGGTGCTTCTTCTTCCCCCAGTAAGACTTTTGTCTCCAAACAGCTGTAAGTTTTCTTGGGAATCATTTCCAAAGCAGTTGTAATTTTCCTGTTGTACACCCAAAATATGTACACCTTTTCAAAGAAACCAAAATGTTTCTTTGAAACCCTCCTCTTTCTGCCTTCCCATAGAAATGCTGCTCATCAGCTAGTTCAACATTTGTGCATTCCTTTTCTTGTCCTAGAGCTCAATGCTACTCCTTTCTCAGTCTGAGGATGGATAAAGGATGGTCCCTCACTAAATGGAAGCATATTTTTCCTCTCAAGAGATTTGCTTTTATCCAAGTTGATTCTTGAAGAAAGACAAAAATGCCAGAGAGATGTGAGCTGAAGCAATTTGTTTGTCTGCCTGCAGGCTCACCCTTACATCAAAGTCCAGCAGAGCTGTGTGATCAAATTGTCAGGTGTATGTCCTGAGTGTGAGGAAAAGAAGTTTACAACATCTGCAAAGGGATAATCTTTTAGAAAAGTTGAATTGGCCAAGTCTCAGTCACCTTTCTCTTGGTTCCACTCATTAAGACATGTTCATACTTTCTCATGAACTCTTTTCTGGATGGAGCATTAGAATGAGCTCCATTATGCTCATCTCACGCAGGTAGTAAATCCCCTAGAAAAAGCGAGTGATAAAATTCTGCTATCTTTGCCAAGATTCTCATTCTCGCATTCAACAATACACATTCCAAGGTGGGTGTAAAACAGTGTTCCTCAGTTGTAGAAAATTTTATTGTTGGTGGTTTTTAATTTGGTTTTGAATTTCAATTTTTAGGATCATAAGCTTTGACGTGGTAATCCAGGCTGGATCCAGATTCTGACCTGCAGAAGGTTTGGAACAAGGTATTTCAAATAAACAGCATTTTCTTTGGATAAATTCTGATGATTTGAAACGTTTAATACTTCATACTGCTGGTAATTTGGATGTGTTGTGCAGAAAAACCAGACTGTCCTAGCTGCCCAAAACACTTGGATTGTCCCTGGGTGTGCTCATGGAGACACAAGAGCAGACCCCTCAGCATCCCCTCGAGAAAGTCACCTCTGTGCAGGCTGTGGTATCTTCCCTTGCAGCTGCAAGGCTGGAACTGCAGCTTCTGTGACTGACTGCAGCTCTGATGGTAAACATAAACCAGAAATACACTGATCATTTGCACTGAGACAAGCAGCCCTGTGGCAAAAGGACTCCTAACTGCCAGCATTTCTTGCCTGCCAATTTACTTCCATAGTAACTGGAATAAGGCCTTAGGGGGAAAAAACTGTGACAATGAACATGGCAAAATATGAAGCCCCTTTTCTTTAGTAGCAACTGCTCTCTTCCCAAAGCTGGCAGTGAGGGAGAAGACATGAAGAGAGCCTGAAGCTCCTTTTTACCCAGTGTGTATCTTTGTGATTGATTTCTTCCACTAGCAAAGGACACGTAAGAACTTCCTGCTCCAACAGATTGTTCCCGTCGCAGGGTTTTGAGCTGGCATGTCACAGAGCCATGACACACTGCCCCACAAGCAGCTGCACCTGTGTCCCCGGCATGGTGAGCTGCTGGTGGAGTAGCCATGAGCATAAAGCCACACTCACAGCACACCTGGGGCAGCCAACACAGCCCGAGGGAAGGGATCCTTCCCAGCTGCTGGCCAAGCAGCACCACATGTGCTGTGTTGCTCTTGTTCATTGTTTTTGCAGGTGATTGCAGTTAGAATGCTGAAGGGTTGGATGCTTCTCTTTATTGAAAGGAAAGAAGACTGTGACATAATCATTTGATTGAAAAATATGCAAGGAAGGACAGAGGGAAGGGAAGCAAAACCTTGACATCTCTCCAGCAAGAATGAAAGAGAAAGGTTGTGATAGGACCTTTTTAGAAAAGCTCTGCTGCTTCCTTATAACTCTCTCCCATTCAGCTGGAGGGCCTTGTGTTGCCTTTTGCCCAGCATGGGCAAAAGCTAAAGCATCTCCCACAGAAATTGTTGGAGTCACAAGCCCACGTCCATTGAGTTCAGCTTTGGGAACTTCATGTTTGTTGTGCCAGAGGCTTAGTGTACCTCTCTCTGTATGTGCTACTGGTAAAGGCATTTGCAAATCGGTTTTGAGACTTTTTGGCTTTCTCTTTCGTGGTAAAACATCCCTCCTAAAACTTTGGGGAAAGGATGGGAGAAAAGGAAAACTGCATGCAACTGACACTTTTATATCACTATCGAACTATTCTGATGAGAGAGAATCCTGGAAGTTTTTTAGTGATTTGAAACATTTCCATTTCTTTGGAAAAGTCTTTGCAGAAGTGGATTCTGGGATTTTGGCTGGCATTTCCCAGCAGCTGTTGCCAGCTTTCCTACAGGTCTGCTACAAAATGCATAGACTCTGGTGTGCTGCGAGACTCTGTGTTCCTGGATGTTTTGTCTCTGTGACAGTCCCCAGTCCTCATTTCAAATTTTAGAAGTCTGCACAATGATAAAGGCTTGAGCATCACACTGCGCAAATGCAAATGGAAACTGCCTTTGCTTGACCCCCTAAGGCCCACCGTCTTTGCTAATAAAGATTCACTGTGTAACTCCCCATTAAAAGTGGCAGTTGGAGGCCAGGAAATAATCAGTTATCCGGTGTTTGAAATATCCGTTTAGCTGCTGGGAGCCACAATTTGATCTTAAGCAGTATACTTAGATGTGCTCATTTTTAAGTGTCAGGTAGTTCAGTGACTTCACTCAGCATTTGCATTTTATGGTGGTACATGTAACCTGAAGAATGAAAGGAAAGTTTGCTATTTCCTGCAAACATTTTTATATAAAAGTGTCACATGAAAGGCTGTTGGATGAAAAAATTACTGTATTGTGGAGTGCCTGGAAAAAATCACTTAGGCATTATTTTAATCCTTGGCAGTAACTATTCCAATGTATATTGTTTGTTTAAGAAACCTAGAACACTGTTCCTGAAATGACTTTCTTATGACTCTGGGTACAGAGCCAAGAGCAGGGAATCTGTGTTTGGGTGAGCAGATAGAGGCTGTCCCCTTTGGGACAGTCAGACCATGTAAGGATGCAGAAGGATTCTGACTGTTCACCTGGAATTTAATTCAGACCACACTGGTTTAGCAGTGGCATAAGCCTATAAGCAAAGCAAGTAAGCCTAAAGGTCGACTGTCATTAGGTGATTTTCCTTATACCCCAACAAAAAGCATTGATAATGAGTTCTCTCGCTTCGTCTTCTCAGGCTCTTTCAGTTGGTTGATAGGTGTTAAACATGCCACTCTTTTAAGACTTTCATCTTTATGGCAACAATCTTAAGTTGCTCTTCTTGTGTATATAGGATAAAAAAGAACAGGGAAAGAAAGAACCTGGAAAAGCCTGAAGACCCACAAATAAGACAAGTGGAAAACACATTTTGTGACTATGAGGTGTAAATCAAAGACCTTATATATTCAATAGGGAATTTTGTCCTTTCAAGTGGCAAAAATATTTAGGTGATTAATTTTATGTTTAATCTTGTATCCCACCACAGAAATAGAAGTTTAAAGAGTGATCTATTGACTGACAACAGAAATAGATTGAGAATTTCAAGGCTTAGTAGGTCTCCAGCAGAAAACAAGTACCAGTAAGAAACAAAACCATCTCTTTAATAGAGAAATTGGTGGCACAGGTCACCACCTACTTTGACAAGTCCTTTTCTCTTGTCTTTTTGTTGGTTTTGCTGTTATCTGTAGGAATGATCAAGGAGACTGATGCATCATTGGAGAGCAGGAGAGAGGTCACACACTAAACTTGTCTCCTGTGCTGTCTTCCCCTGCTGTTTCTCCAGGCTGGTGGCTTTTCCGCACAGATTTAGCTGCAAGCAGTGCCTTCAGAGAAGCCAGGTTAACGTGACAGCTTGGCCAGGGAAAAAGTCTTGAAAGATTGCGGGAGAACTGCAAACATGGATGGAGGAAGAATTTTTGGTAATGGTAAATGGCAAACAGATGCATACAAATAGAGGAAGGCAACTGTAAAAGGTCAGGAAAATGTAAATGGAGGAGGACAGGACACAGTCTTTCAGTGTTTAAAGGACCTACTTTATACATGTCACAGTTCTGGACACATGAGCTGGTCTCATGCAGCCAGATACTTTTCCCAGGAAACCTTTATGTGATTTGAATGATTCATATTTATTTTTTGGTGCTTAGGCAGCCTGTGAGTGATGGTATTGAGGAAATAAGAAGTGGCTGACAAAATTGCTAAACAGTTTATCAGTTCCTGTGTTTATCAGGACCTAACCTGTCCAGCTCTGGTTTTAATTCAAAGATATTTAGTTACCAGTTGCTGTAGTGAAAACACACAGATCTGAGGAGGAATCGGCCTCTTTCCTACCTGCTGGTGTCATTGTCCCTGAGTGAGGAGGGAGAGAATACAGAGGCCCTTATTTCAAATATCCTTCTTCTGGGGCAGTCTTCTCCAAAAATTTAAAGTCTCAATCATTTTGTGCTCTTTGTTCTACCTGAATGGAGGTTTCTCTAGGAAGTCCTTAAGGATATTCGTCTGTTGTACCAGAGGATTTGGGGAAAAAGCTCCCTCACCCCTTCTCTCCTGCTCATCAGAAGTAGCCACCTGATATTTTGCAAATTGTGGTCTCTTTGGAGGCAGGACAGGCACATGTTGTCCTCATAAATTTGCAGATAAAAGTGGTGCTGAAAAAGAACATGTTTAAGAGGTGAACTGGCCTCCTGGAGATATTTCCTCTGTACTTTCCTTAAATGCTGTAAATAAAATGATAAGGGACACTCACTTAATGTATGGGAAAAGTTATATGACTTGCAGTTTTATGCTATTGAATTGAATTTAAAGACTTTTCTCCTTGTTCTCTGTGTATTTCTAGAGCATGTTTGGTGGGTTTTTGTTGTTTTGTTGGTTTTTTTTTTCTTTTTGTTTTTTTCCTGAAGGGGGTCTTATTCAATTTTTTCCAGTTTTGCTTGCTTTGCTGGTTTGCCCCTGAGCCTTTAGAAGGGATAAGAAGCAGTCCTTCTTCGGACCTTTATGATAGCCAAAAGTAGCAAACCAGAAGTGGTCTTAACTATGCAGAGCAAAATCATTCCTGTGTTTGAAATTTAATTTTATGTAACCAGGACAAGAAAAAGCTTGTCCAGGTAGAACTCGTGTAGAAGATCAATATAAAATGGTACTGAAATCAGATAAATTGCTGGCTTGTTGGAAGCTCGAAAGTTTTAACCAAGTTTAAAACTTGCTCGATGGAAGCTTGAGCCCTGTTCTGGCCCCCATGCCCTGCTGCAGTGTAACTTGCAGTACTTCCCTCTGAATTGCAGAACTGCCCTTGTCAGTCCCTTATCTGAGAAGGGAAAGGAGGAACCCTTACTGCCAGCCATAGGAAAAGCCAGAGGTTTCAGGCCAGTTTATTTACTCTCTTGGTGCTGCATTTTGTGCTGTACCATTCAGGACAGAGCCAAAGTCGTGGAGGCAGGTGGGTGAAAAGCAGTTCTAGGCTTTTCCCTGTCACAGCAGCTTGTCAGGGAATCTCTAATAGCTGTTTTCATTCTCACATTGTTTGAGTCAGAGCCATTTGATTCAAAACTGCTGCCCTGACATTTGAAACTTTCAGGCAGACTGCTGTGGCAGCACCTTATTTTTCTGTTGGAAAAGGAGGGGAAAAAAATCGTTGACATGTAATTAATGGAGCCAGATAGAATCTGAAATCCGAACGACACCCATTATTGAATAATGAGATATAAATTCTTTGTTATAAATCACTTTAACATCACAATGGCATGGAAGGATTAAGAGGAGATGGTGACTTGTTTTGCTTAAGCACTGATCTTGTACACGTATAAATGCTTATGAGGGTTGTACTGTTAAAGACAAATCTTTACAGGGCAAACAGAATCATGGACCAAAATGGCAAAATGGAGCAGGTAGGAAAGGTGGAAGAAAAGGCAGAAGGAGAGCAAGATCTTACTTGGCTTTTTTCAACCTGCTGAGTCCCTGTCTAATTTTGTTTTAGAATCAGGACTGTGGAGTTCTAGACAGTGAACTCTGTCCTATATCTACTTTTCTGAGGTATCCATCCACAAATGTGTTTCTCAATGTATAACTCTTGTCTCTCAGAATGCAAAATATTACTAATGCATAGCTTCAGATTGGTTACTAAGCTATAATTAATTGTTCTTTTTAACTAGAGAGAACTTCAATGCTTTAAGATCTTCTAATTTTGAAAGTAATTAATTGCAGATTAAATTAGAAGTCACTTGTTCGGTTTAACAAAACCAAATACAAATTTGAAAAAATAGCTTTATGCTGTAAGGAGTAAGTATCACATGGAGCAAATGGTTATAATTATAATTTGAATTATCTTTTTATCAGTCCCAAAGTATAAAATATCTCTATTACATGAAACCTAAATAAGTTTTGGAGGCATATTATATAGTACTGTGGGATTCTGCAGAGACAGGTAGAGGTGTCAGACTGACACTGGATAGAAGCAAATGTAGGTTAGCTGAAATTCTAGGGCACCTCAGAGATGCTTTAAAAAAGTGTGATTCTACAGTGTTTTTAAGAAGATGAGAGAGAAAACAACAAACTAATGTTTACCTGTTTTAATAATATAGTCTGCAAAGATTTTGACATCTGTTTTTAGTGGAAACTGAAAGCTAAGGGATTTGGGGAAATTGAGCTGTCTGTGTGGGTAGAATCAGAGGAATGTTCTTTAATGCCACATTCCAGGATGTGAGCTGACAAAGCTGCTTTCTATGTAAAATGCATAAGACACAAGCTTTTTTCTGCTGTATGTAAAAAATAACTGAACCACTGGCAAATGTTCCAAATGCTCCAAAAGTTAAAAAATTTGCTCTATTTAGGCTCCCTGCAATTCAGAAAACTATTGAAATTTCTCTTTGTTATCTCTGGACAAATCCCCTTGCCTGAGTGCAGGCCTGCCCCATCCTCTCTTGCTTTGGCTCACCGCTGATCCGAATCAGCTCCACTCAAGCTCTCCTGTAGTGCTTGGAGGATCTCTGTTTGTCTGGCCTGGCAGGCTGCTGCCATAGGTCAGGCACACTCGGGGATTTTCCTCAGGACTAGAAAGGTTCAAAATCTGTTCAGTGCCTCTCCCTGAGAGGAAGCCCAACAGCAAGCAAGATTTGGAGACAACCTTGGTAAGCATGACTGAGTCTGCTGAGACACAACTGCGTGTTCCACGAAACATCAACAAAGGAGTCCCCCTACACCTTTTGGAAAAAAAAAACGGCTGAGTGATTTTATGCTGATATATATCCAGGTGGACCTGGGTCTGGAAAATGTGATTTGGTTTATGCTGTTGAGAAAAGTCAGGTTCCAAGACAGTTTTATCAGTGTATTCATAATTCTGTGAGCATCACCCCTGGCATAACCTACCTACTCTCCTTCTTAGATCTTGTTTTTACAGGTGCATTGGAGACCAAGAGATTGGAGCCTAACTCAACAAAGTAGGACATAGCACAATGCAGTGAGCTAGTGCCACAGAATATCTGAGAATCCCACATGTCCTGGGGACAGATCAGTACCAAGCTGGTTGGAGAAGACCTTGCATGCCTCAACTCGTGCAGTAGGTGTCAATTCACACAAAAGGCAAAGAAAAGCAGCTACAATGTAAAAGTTAACTTGTAGGAACCATTTCTGGAAGAGTCAAACAGTAAGAACTTTTAGTACAGTCTTGCTTTAATACCTGACAAATTAAAAATGCTCCTTCTTTTACATATGCTTTTTATATAAGTGTGTAGTTTCCAACTCAAATGTTTTTATATCTGATGTAACCTTTTCATGGGAACAGGTCTTCTTCTAAAACAAGACAAGGAAAAATGTCTAAAATAGTGCCTTTATTAGTGCTTTGTCACTTAATTAGCGCTTAAAACATTGATCAGTTACTCCAGATACTTCTTGCTATTGCAAATGGTGTGCCCATGCCAATACTGCAAATGTTTTGGGTAGTACAGATTAAGAAGCATGTCACCAATGAAATGTACATTAGACAGTTGTTTTGTGTTGTGTTGTGACATTAGGCTATTGCAGTTTAATTCTGTTATCTGGTCAGTTGAAGTATCCTGATGGGACTGGGGAAGATAAAGTTACAGGAAGAGGCTCATGTGAGAAAACCTCATGTGCTGCATTAGATTGAGTGGGTCAAATGTGTGGTGTTGTATACAGATAAAGAAGTCTGTTCATGTTGGTTACCAGCTTCCATTATGGAGCAGAGGAAAAGATAGTGCTGCTTCATCTCTGTTTCAATCCAGTAGGAGTCCATTCCTCATCTAAGCTTTAGTGATTGTGACATGATGTCTTTGGGAAGAGTGACATAAAAGAGAGGAAATGACGTTTGGAGAGGAAAATGCTACTTGACCAGAGGCTTGTCCCCCCTTAAGTTTTTCTTAACCCCCACTTTTCTGTTTTGTCACTAGATCCTTTAATCCCTTCTCTCTTCATAAAAGTGCCAAGACGTCTCCAAACCACTTAGACTGCAGTGTTTCCATATTCTTAGCTGGCAACTAATTCCATGAATTCATTATTCTGACCCTGAGTGAGATAGTTTGAATTTCCGGTACACACAATTATTTTGGGTTATGACTTTTGACTTTTGAACCCCTCACCAGAATGCACCATTTAAATCTCTTCATCAGCTCTGAGTGCTGTCACTGGGTCAACTCGGTGTCAATATTCCTCTAACAGCATTACGGTATTCAGAATTTCTTCCTACGTCTTCTCTTAGAACAACGGCAGCAAAATCTGCAATCTTCTGTTCAGAAGGCATGATTCTTTCACTATTATTCATGTTCTCCAGGAGTCATGGGATTGTTTACAGCATATGGGACAGTTAGATGCTTTCTGAAAAGTAAATTGGAGTCTGAAAAGTAAATTGCTGTGTATTTCATGCTCTCTGCAGCTGTGCTGGGCTGCATTCTGGTCTCATCTCTAGCAATACAAGCAGTAAGCAGCACAAGCAATTTTGGTACATGATCTGAGTGCAAAAAGAGGTATAACTTCAGAAAGCTGACCTGCTGACATTCCTCTGTGTAGTAAATATATTCTATATGCATTTTGTTTTCAGTTTAAAACATCTTCATTTTCAAAAATACAATTAAAAATTAACAGACATTAAATACCCAATCACTGCACATGGAAAAAGATCATCTGATTTATCTTACTATTCCTTTCACGTATTTTGCTCTGTAGCTGTAGGAACTAATATGATATTAAAGAGTAATTTTTCACACAGTTGCTTCATCCATTTATTGTATTGATATTGTCAAGTGCTCCTGTAAAGTAAACTAGCAGCCCAGACTCACTTAATTCAGCCAAATACCAATTTACCAATGTATATTTTTAGTGAGCCTGATTTGGTGGAAGGCAGTTCAACTGAGGGTACAAAATGGACATACAGATGGATTCCCAGAGGAACTGTTTTGAAGTTTGTGTAAAAGCAGATAATAATCTCCTAAAATGCACTTTCAACCAAAAAAGAGCAGAAAAGTACTTACACCACTGAAGTGGTATTTACTATTTTTTATTTCCTTCCTTAGCTTGCTATCAGCCATGGGAATTTACAAGCTTTCCAACAAGACTGAAGAAATCCAGGAAACCACAATGACAGATCCACTTGAAACAACCATTTCATGTGAGTGAGTTGAAAAAATACAAAATATTTTTTATCAGTGGCTGAAGATGTCTGTTGCAAACATCACTAATACTACAATTTTCAGTGTAATTAAGAGTGTTTCTGTGCACAGCTGGCAGGCATTTGTTGCCATCAGTATTTTTTTTAAGTGAAAGCCACTGTAAGCAATACATTCTCTCAGAAATGAGTGTAAGATTAAAAGTTTTGGGCACTTTCTTTAAGTAAGTGATTTGTTTTTCTCTTTAAACACTAACTTATAAACAAGAGATCTGCTAAGAAAATAAGACCTCACTTCCACTGGGCATACACCTTCCTTTTTCAATAATCCAGTATCCCTTCTTTGTATTGTAAATTTGCTGAAATTCAAGATGGTGACATTTCTACTGCTTATTAATTCTATAGGAAGTGTTCAGAGCCTGGCTTTGAGAAACAGTGTGGTATTCACTTCTCCATTCAATTCCATACAAAATTCTGGGGCAGAGAACCTTGTCAGTGCCTTCATTTGTCCCACAAACTGTTACTATGGGTTGAAATGGAGAAAGTCATTTGTCGGAGTGAATCTCAGATCCCAAGCTGAGCTTCCAAAGCAAACAAAATAAAATAAATTGAGCACAATTTATGCGTAAATCAGTAAGATACAAGCAGTGTGGAATCTCAAATGTAACACTGGTGAGAATAGGCAAACTACTGTAGTTAGGTACTACTGTGTGTCTGAGCATGTGGGTTTGAG